>JAPKLW010001377.1:0-107342 GCA_026898455.1 Plectranthus barbatus | reverse complement strand
TGTACGAAACACTTAATCATATATGCTTTCAGTATAGAATCCCAACACTTGGTTGATCACCACCTTTCTCTATGCCATTTGCAGCCTTGGCCAATATTTCTACTATTTGTTTCTCTCTGGCTTTAGCATCGGTCTTGAGTTTGGAAAATGCCTCATCCCTCACCTACAATTCCCTATCCAGTACTTCCTCCTTGGCCTTCTTCTCTGCCTTGGCCTTGGTAATCGTTGCCTCAGGTTTTGCTTTTCTCTGGGCCTCGGTTTCCTCCAGAGTGACCAAAGCCCTTTTTTTCTTAGTCTGGGGCTTTTCTGGTGGAGCCTTGCAGTAGCTGGTGATTGTGGAAACTTGCACCTGAATGGCGTGGAGTGCAAAGGCATCTCCCCTTCCTTTGTCAATTCCTTCGGTTGATTAGCCCTTCACCATAGTAGATTGGATCTTTTTCGTTTTCTGTTGTTGCAGTTTGTGGGGAGATACGTGAGTGCGCTAGCTCCCCTTCCATTTTGTGAGAGTGTATTGGCCCATTGCCTCCTTGAGCTGGGTAATTAGAGTCAAGACTTCTATCATGTGGAAGTAGCTTTCATTCTCCGCTTTTCTCTTGGCCTCTTCTAGCTCGATTTTTTTCTCTTCAGTCAGGGGTACAACCATCTGAGGAACTTGTCGGCCTAGATCACTCAGAGGGATTTCATCCTCACTCATTGGATTGTTGGGGTCAACGTTCTGCATGCCAATGAGGTAAACCGGCTCTTTTGCCCTTTCCTTGTCTTACAATGACTTGTTGGGAGGAATAAAGTCATTGCTCGATAGTACCTCACCTCTATCTAACCTCTCCAACAACTTCTTAGTGAGGTGGCTCACCTTCAAACCGAAACACACCACAAAAGAGAACATGTGTTCTGTTTTTCATCGTTGAGTTTTTTCACACATTCTCCAGCAGCCTGTCGTTGAATAACTCGGTCAAGTTGCCTTTGATGCCTTCTTCACAAAATATTTTGTCATGCTAAGCTACGAGAGCGAGACAACTTCTCATTATAGCATGTTTACCACTATATCGCACACCATCTTGTATAGATCATTCAGCTCGGAGTTTTTGGTGGTTAGCATCGAAGAGACTTTAACAATTTCTTTCTTGTATTTATTTAAATGGCTCTCCATGGCCTTCTTCATCTTTTCTCTATCCTTAGACAGGTAAGTAGCAACATTGGGTCTTTCGGTTTTGATCCTGTACATCTTCCCCAACATCTGGCACCCACCTTGATGCGCTTTTCGAACACGCACGTGATGAAGTGTGATTCATCTTTGGCCACCACTACGCTGGCATAGAATTTCGCCACCATGTGTGGGTGAAATCTCTTGGGTAGGCCTATGAGGAAATACACTGACCCCTCCCTTCCAAGCATTTCCACCAGCTTTTGATCATAATGTTTCTGCGCTAGTTTCCAATTGATGATCTTTTATTTTCGAACTTGCACAACCTTCTTCTGTGCATTTGAAAGTTGTCCTTTATCCTTCTCATCAAGAGACACCAACTTGCTAAGATGCATGATCTAGTCTACGTCCTAGACCTTGAAGATACTGGTAAAGGAGACGTCATACTCCAAGTAGTTCATGCATTTAGCAGTGTGAGATGATTCTTCCATTGAATGCAAATGATTGTAGATTTGAAGAGAGTGTAAAATAGAGAAATAAATTCCTTAGGAAATTTGAATGCAATAGGGTTTTTTTTATCAAAGGATGATCACCCCTATTTATAGGCTAGATTGTGCAAAAATGGAAGAACCAGATAAATTCTTATTTTTGAAAATCAACGATCGACAAACTTGCAACTATAGGTATCTTTGATCCACGTCCTCGAGTCGTGGAGTTGCTGAAGTGGCACACTCTTATTCCTTCGTTGACTGGCAACATTAAATTCCACATTCGATGCGACGAGCAACTAAAGCTTCACCCTTTTCGAAAATTCACGCTCTCAGCAAGTTTGCTGACTAGGCAAACTGGTCTCTCTTAAAACTTGTTGTTGACTTGGCAATGCAAACTGGTTGCTCTACAAAATAGGTAGATGAAACCATATTGAATCTTCTTTAGAAGGCCTAAGAATTTGGAGCTTGTGTCATGTTTTATTCCACTTTGTCATTAGAAAACCAAGAATGAGAGCTTGGACTCATTCATCTTACAATACAATCACGTCAAACTCCAACAAATCAAATTTGATGCAGAACTACTTGAATCTTTCTTCAGGAGTGGCTTGGTAAAGATATCCGCAAGCTGATCTTTTGTTCAGATATATTTCATCGAGATATCATTCTTTTCCACGTGGTATTGGATAAAGTGATTTCTAATGTCGACATGCTTTGTTCTAAAGTGATAAACTGGGTTCTTCATGATGCACATTGCACTGTTGTTGTCGTAATAGATCGTCATACAACCAGAATTGACATCATAATCAATCAGTTGTTGTTTGATCCACAAGACTTGAGAAAAACAACTTGCGGTGGCCACGTATTCGGCTACTATAGTGTTGTTTGTAACATAATGTTGTTTCTTGCTGAACGAGCTTATCAGTTTATGACCAAAAAACTGACATGTAGCACTAGTACTCTTCCGATCAATTCGGTATCCTCCAAAGTCTGATTCTGAATATCCATTAAGTGTAAGCTCATCACATCTGGGATACCAGATTCCTAGAGACTCAGTGCACTTCAGGTACCTCACAATCCTCTTGGTAGCCTCTATGTACGATTTCTTCCGGTATGCTTGAAATCTCGCACATACTCCTACAACATAGGAGATGTTTGGCCGACTGACAATCAAGTATTGTAAGAATCCAATTATATCTCTGAAACTAGTTGGATTAAACGATTGTCCTTCTTCATCCATTGATATCTAAACGCTTGGGCTCATTGAAATTCTGAGTGTCTTTGTCTTCTATGGATAAAACTTGTTGATGAGGTCCTTTGTGTACTTCTTTTGATTGATGAAAACCCCTCGGGGATCGATGAACTTGAAGTCATAGGAAGTACGTCATATTTCCCATATGGCTCATCTAAAAATGGGTTTGAATGAGCTAGGTAAACTTCTCACAAATTGATGAGTTTCTGGACCCAAAGATGATGTCATCAACATAAATTTCAACCAGTAGAATGTCTTCAACATCTTTGATAAGGAAGAGAGTGTTGTCAATCTTCCCTTTCCAAAATCCATTCTTCAAAAGAAACTGGGAAAATGTCTCGTACAAAGATCGAAGTGCTTGCTTCAAACCTTATAATGCCTTTCGCGGCATGTAGAACTTTGTGCATTATTCAAATCAAGGAGATTTTTCCACGTAGACCTCCTCTTCGAGTTCTCCATTAAGGAAGACACTCTTCACATCCATCTAATAGACTGTGAAGTTGTGATACACAACATAGGCTGAGAACAACCTAATAGCTTCTACTCTAACTGGTGTGAATGCCAAATCCAAATCTATGCTTTCACATTGAGCATATAATTTGGCAACTAGTCTCGCCTTGTTTCTCACTATTTTACTAGCTTCATCCTGCTTGTTCTTGAAAATCCACTTGGTGCCTATCAAAGACTGATGAGTAGGCCTATCCACTAAGTATCAAACATTGTTGCGAGTGAATTTTGAAAATTCCTCTTACATCACATTGATCAAGTCCGACGATTGTAGAGCTTCTACAATATTCGTAGGCTTTGATTGTAAAATAAAGCATATGAGCAGCACACTTCCATACCTCGTTCTTACAGGATTGGTAACATCATCTAGCACGACTTATTCTGGATGATGTCACAGCCACTTGAGTTGATGAAGCTCGCTGACTTCAATTGGTTGTACGAATTGTTCTGAATGGCTTGTTCCAGAACCTAGCACTGAGGTGAAATGGAAATTTTCTGGAATGATCTGATATCGCAAAACTGGTGATTGATCTGAAATTGGTTATTCTGCAGGTTTTTCTTCACCAGCTTGTGATCCTTCAGAAACTGGTGTGATGATGTCATTATTTCCTTGATCATCAGTGTCTACTTTGCCATTTCTTCACTCGCCAGTTAGGTTTTCATGGACTGCCAATTCCTCGGTCTTTGGAGACTTTTCTTCAACATCTTCATCTTCAAGTCCAAATCCACAAGGATGGATTCCCCCTTCATTTGTTTTATTGTTTAGGGAATCGGAATCCATGGCCTCAGCTAGATCATTTGCATCACCGGCCCTCTAGATTTTTTGCAAGCCAACTGAGGAAACTGGTTGAAAAGATGATTCATTCATAGATCTAGTTGGAGATATTGGTTCATGATTAGAATTTTATAAGCCCAATAGTCCATTGACATCTTTGATTTTGTGAAAGTCTTCCGCCAGTTCTTTCATGGTCTAGCGCACTAAAGTAATTTCATAAAAATAACATTATATGTTATTTCCACAAGTCCGGTAATCTTGTTGATGTTGGGTTTTGTATACTAAAAGCATTTAGTAGTGTGTATATATTTGACTTATCTCAAATCTGTTAACAAAAATACTTGCAAGAACAACGGAATCTTCTTATCTCATCGATAGGGAGATCAGACGTCGTGTAGGAGATCACATAAGACTGTATGAATCATTTGATCTACCAATATAAAAAATATTTTTATCACAACCAAGATAGCGTGAGGATTAATCAGTCAGAGTAGACTGCAGCATAGTCGGAAAGAAGTGATTTGTCTTGATCACTTTATCTAGGCTGCAGCATAGTCGGAAAAAAGAGATTTGTCTTGATCACTTTATCTGATTAACGTGCTCGTATATCCGCATCTTTGGTGACAGTAAATTGTGTAGAAATTTTTTATGACTGGAGTTAGATTAGTGATCACTGATTTTTTTACCAGATTAATTGTATAATAGTGGCCAAATAAATTTATAAACCCGAAGGTTGTTGAACCCACAGGAAATGATGTAGGAAATAAACTCATGTACTAAAACATAGATTTTGGATAAATTGGTTGAGCAATTAGAAAATAAATAATCAATCATATTCATTCAACAGGTGAGATATCAGACAAGTGTAAAAATTTTCTTGGTCCGGCAAATAATAACTAGATTACTAACAAGTGACTATCTCCTCTCGGACTCAAGATAACCTATAAATCAATCTCATAAGATCAGCAGATTTAAATCCCTACAATCTAGTACTTCTTGGTCCGACAGTACAGATCGCATCATGCTTTCCTAATTCCACTATCAATATTCACCTCTCGATCTCTCTATCAATAGTTAGACAACTAAATCAATCTTCACCTCTCGGTCCTTCATTCAATTTAGAATTATGAAAGAAAATAAGACTCACAAACCATCAGTAAAGAATTAATTAATAAAACCTAAGCATGCATCCAAAACAATTGTACATATCCTAAAATCTTCTAGGAAAATTAACTAGACATAATAAAGTAAAAAAGACATAATTAAATAAAAAGTAACTTGCATAAATAAAATATAATAGGAATTCTAAAGTGCCTAAATTAAAGTACTAAAATAAAAACTAAAGACAAAAAATACTACAGAAATTGAGGTGGAGAAAGATATAGGGACTAAGGTCCAAGGTCCCAGTCCAATGAATAAACTAATCTAGAGGGGTATTTATAGAGTTTGTGTAGGCTTTACATTGCAAAATCCTATAAGGAATAAGATTAGATTTGATACAAATCTTAATCTAAATATCTCATTTTACATATATCTTCCTTTTTAAGTCTTCAAGGCTTCCAAGTTGATGTATATCTTTTATTTTCACCAAATCTCGTCCAAAACTTGTAAAAACGTGTTTTTCTTCCAGGGCTGCTCCGCATGTCGATCGACATAGCTGGATGTCGACCGACATAGCTGGATT
This sequence comes from Plectranthus barbatus, assembly GCA_026898455.1. Lineage (NCBI taxonomy): Eukaryota > Viridiplantae > Streptophyta > Magnoliopsida > Lamiales > Lamiaceae > Plectranthus > Plectranthus barbatus. The sequence continues at coordinate 101,492 of JAPKLW010001377.1, read as the reverse complement.
CGGTCGACATGGCATATTCACGTCGCCAAAATCCACTAATGTCGACCACTTATGTGTAATCTCACGGTTTTGGCCATAACTTTTGCTTCCAAACTCTGATTGACCAGATTTTAGTTGCATTGGAAATCTAATTGAAAGATATTTTTATTTCCATGCTCCATTAGCTTGTGTTCCATGTTTGGAAGAAATCATGACAGTTTCTTTGAACATATACTACTTTCAGTACGGGTTTCCAATGAAATTGGCATCAAACATGCTTAAATACAACACCACAAGCATAATACCACTCTAGATAGACTCATGCAACAAAAATAAAGGAAATAAACTAAAACAAATCGAAAAGTACTGATAAATAAAACCAAATATGAGTAAAATATGAACTCATCAATTACCATATCCTTATATTAGGATGGGGACATTTCTTGAGGAGCTCAATAAGGTTTGTCATGCAGATGTCCTGCAGGCTGATTAAGTTCAAGCTCAGATGATAATGTTTGAGTGGTACTACTCTGGATAATTACGTGAAGCTTGTCAGAAGGTCTAATTAATTAATGAATATCCAGTAACCTTAAATACAGGGATTCACTGAGTCGATGCAACACATTCTCATAACGTGGTAATAAAAGGGTAGGTCAATATTAATTCTCTGGTGGGATGAATTAATATTAATTAATTAAATATGTCCTAGGTTGTGGACATGAGAATTTATTAATTCATACTTTGTTATTTGCATCAGGTCCCAGGTATGATCTAATATAATTGCTTAAGGGTGCCCATTAGGGTTTTAACCCAAATAATGTAAATAGTCCATTCTCTCCTCATATTTAATAAGTCACAATAACTAAAGCCCTAGAGAGGAGAAAGAGATAGAGGCAGGAGATTTTCCGACTCTATCCTATGCAATGCAATCCTGTGGAATCCTTACTAGTAGCAGGATTGGAAAAGCAAACGTATACAGATATGAAGACCTGATCTGGAGAAAATAGGATTTTGTTCTTTTTTTCAATTCGAGTTTTGAATTAAATTGAAGAATATTTAATTCTCTTTCTGTAGATTCGAATTGTTCGCGTGGTATAATTGGATTCAGACTTAACGCGGCTCAGATCGAGACTCTACACATTTAAAAGGTAACCCTAAGGCATTGTAATTAAATTCATAGGATCATGCAGAGGTCTTTCGATGGAATGGGAATAGTTTCAACATCTATGAACGGTCCAGGTTAATGAATTTGTGATTTTGTTCACAACATTAATCCTTACAATTGAGTACTCTATATCCTTTGTGACAGGGGTGTCCATATCCCAAGAATACAACCTCATCAGCTTTAGGAGAAAAAGAGTTAAACTTCAACTTCCCATTATTGTGAATATAGCATGGACATTCAAAAGCACAAAGATGAGCTATAGAAGGCTTACGACCATATTTTACTTCATAGGGAGTTTTTGTAGCCAAATGTTGAGTCCGCTTCTGCTCTATGTATAGGACGTTGTGATTGTAGTTTTTCCACAATAACGCTCCCTCAAATTGGATTCTGCCAACATGGTCCTCACGATTTTCTTAAGTGTTTGATTCCTTCTTTCTATGAGCATGTACTGTTACAGTGTCCTTAGAGTTGATTACTCATGTCCAATTTCAACTTTTGCACAGAAATCTATGAGCTGGCCGTTGCAGAACTCGGTGCTGTTGTATGATCCTATTAACTATGACTCCTCTTTCATTTTGGACGAGCATGACTAGCTCTGGAAGAATCATGTTCAACTCGTCCTTAGTCTTGAGAAGTTTCACCCACGTATATCTTGACTAGTCACCCACGATTACAAGAGAGAACATTTTTCCTCCAATTGTGGGTGGAGTCATTGGTCTGAACAAGTCCATGTGCAGCAGTTCCAAAACTCACTCTGGCTGGTACTAACAGACTAGTTATTGAAGGATGCTTTGGTCTTCATTTCCAGTTGGCATGCTCTGCAGATGCGTTCTTTCTTGAAAATACCCTTTGGTAGACCTTCTACCACCTCATGCTTGGCCAAGTGATTGATGGTCTTAAAATTCAAATGACTCAACCTCTTATGCAAAAATCAGTTTGTCTCTCTGGAATTGGTTTCCACGAAGCATGATCTTGCTTGACCACTCTATTAGTCTGCCACATACAGGCCTATTTTACTTATGTCTCAAAGCTTAACTTCAGCTGAAGCTTTATGTTTGATTTGACACTCTAATTCGGCAATATGAATGATATAGCCATTTTGACTAAGCTAGCTACTGCTTAGAAGGTTATGCTTCAGGTTGGTGACTAGGGATACATTCTTGACAATGATTCTATTTTACTCTACGCATCCCTTCACAATTACTCTTCCCTTAGAGTTGTCACCAAACATGATCGGTGATCCTCTGACCATTATAAGATCTGAGAGAAGAATCATATGTGCAGAGCATCCACTATCTAGGATCCACATGCTATTCTTCGATTAAAGCAGACTTGCGTGTACCTGTTCCTGCAAAGCACAAATTAAGCTTTAGGTTCCTGAGTAATTGCAGGTCCTGCAGGGTTAGTGCGTTAGATCTACTCTTTGGGAATCCAAACTTGAGTCACCCTCATAGTAGGTAGCTTCACATTATTCTTTCCTGCAACCTTTCCTTTCCTTCTTAAATAATGCATGACTTTAGTTTGAGAATGAATTGAAGTGTGTGTAGTCCTTTTAGAAGTAGGCTTCCAAGTAGGACCCCATAAAATAGTTTCCAGATGCGTGTAATGCCCATGTTGATTTACAAAGAAAGGCCTTTAACCAATATGGTTAGCCTTCCTAACCCTTGAAAATGAAAACTGATTGGACTCATGCCTCAAGTAGGTGTTCCCCCTACTTGGTAGATTCCTCATCTCATACATAGTATGAGATTTGGGTCTCTGGTTATGAACATAACCATGTTGGTTGTTTTCCTACCTTGCAACTAAAACTGGTTGCTTGGGCAAACTGGCTGACGGATTTGGCTTCCTCACAGTGGGAACATACTGTTTTACCAGTTTCATAGGCTCAGCTGGCTTCCTCCCATTTTGTGACTCAGCCAGTTTGGGGACATACTGTTTTACAAATTTTTCACGTTGAGTTGGCTTTCTCATCACATGCTGGTTGGCCAATATGGGGTTGTTGGCTGACCAACACTTAGCTTTTCTAGCATAAGATGGAACATTTTTAACTATCCCCTTGTCTTTTAACCTAGGTTGTTCACTGAATTTTCTTTTACAAAATGGATTTTCTTCTTTCCAGTGTTAGTTGAAGAAGTAGATGCATGATTGCTTGAATCATTTTCATTAAAACCTAGACCCGGTTTATCTTTGGGGTCTCTTTAAATTTATAGTACTTCTTCAAGTTCTCATGAGCTTTTTCAAAATGAGCATATACACTATTCTTGCTCAAGGATTTTCTCTCTTAAAGAGTCACACTCCTTTTTTAGATTTTCTAGATTTTCTAGATTTTTCAGAAATATGGAGTGTTCTTCTCTAAGTTTTGCCAGTTCTTTGCAGGCAGACCGAGATTTTTCAATATAATCTGTCAAAGCTGAAATTTGGACTTTCCGCGAGGAGCTTTCACCAACTAAAATATTTTTAATATATAAAACTTATAAAAACATTTTGTAATAATATTGAGGGAAACATCTTCTGAATTGGAGCAATACAATTCAGAATCTTATATTATGCGCGCAGATGGAATAGAAACTGGTAAAAAATATTTTACCACATCACTAGTTGCAGCTAGTGCTTGTTCCTCACTCTCCACAGCATCAATATTCTCCTCCTCATTTCTTATCACGAATACGAGCAGCTCTTCTTCCTCTGACTCTTCATTCAATGTGTAATAACCATTATCATTCTCGGGAATGTCAGGAACCTCTATTTTTTATAGCATTGCCTTCGCAACAGCTTCCATTGCTCTTCACTCAAATATCTTTTTGAGCTTTTCCCTTTCCTCTTTGTTTCGAACTTTCAATCTCATTGGTCAAAAATGAAACATGGCTTTTCAACGAGGAATTTTCACCGGCCAAAACATTTTTTAAAGCACAATATTTTGAAAATTCTTTTGAAAGGAGATTGAGGGAAACATCTTCTGAATTGGAGAAATACGATTAAGAGTCTTCTATTATGCATGCATAAATAAGAGAAATTGGTAGGGGTGTTCATGGTTTGGCTGAAACAGGTTAAACTGGCCAAACCGGATTAATTTGGCCGGTTTGGTCGATTTGAAATTTAATTTTCAAACAAGCGGATTGAAAATTGGAAACCGGTTAAATTTAGTTTGGTTACGGTTTGGTGGCTCAAATCGGCCGTATAGAGGCCGGCCGTATTTATATATATATTACTGTTTTATATAAATTTTTTACAGTAAATTAAGTATTAAAATCATCATTATAATTTTAGATGTCTCTTTCGATTTTACATTTGAATTTTAAGGTTATAATTTTATTACAATTGATCCATGTATTTCTTTTATTTTTAAATTAAACTATAAATATAAGGTTTTAAAAATTAAAATTACATTATAATAAGTAATAAAATAATAAAAATCAACGATTTTGCATTTAGGCCCTAAATTTCTACAAATTATAGTAGATTGTTCAAAGTTGAAACATATTTCATTTCAAACCGTTAAATCGGTCAGACCAAACCGTTTTTATATGGTTTGGCCAGTTTGGTTTGAAAAAAATTTCAAACCGTACTTATTGGTTCGGCCGAGATTTTTCTTCCAAATCGGCCAAACCGGACCGCGAACACCCCTAGAAACTGGTATAGAGTAAATTACCTATTCACCAGTTGCAGCTAGTGCTAGTTCCTCCCTTCCTGCAGCATTATCGTTTCCTCCGCGATTGTTGCCACGAACACAAGCAATGGTTCTTCCTCTAAATCTTCATCTGATATGTAACACCAATCATCGTTGTCGGGGATGTCAAGAACATTCATCCTCGATAGCATCGCCTTGGCAACAGCCTTTGATGCTCTTTGCTCAAAGATCTTTTTAAGTCTTTCCCTCTCCTCTTTGTCCACTTGCAGACAATTGAAATTTAGGTGACCTGGAGAGTTGCACTCAAAGCATGATCAGGGGGATCTCTTCGTGAATCTCTTATCTTCGGACTAAGGAGTGTCTGTCTTGGACTTAGCTTTCTCCAGGAGTTTGGCCAGTCTCCTCATTTGTTCTTCTAGCTCTGCAACATAGTTCTCTCCCTCTTTTTGGAAGAAGGTTGAGGTGGAAGACACCTCCTTCGTCAAACTTGACTGACATGCGGGTCTATCAATTTGGAATGGCTTCTTTGGCCTCCACTTTGTGTCCTTCTTGATGAAGTATGAAACATCATTTACATGCTAGCTTGGTGAACTGGCAACACGAACAACCTCGTTCTTATTTGCTATTTGAATATCCCATTTGTGGGCTTCAAGCAGAGCGAACAACTCCTTTGTTGAGGTCTTTGAAAGATCTTTCTCCTTGAAACTGGTTGTTTTGATGAACAAGTCTTCCTTCGGCATTTTGGACAATATTTTAGCATTGAGGACCGTGGTTGAGTATACTCTGTCCATTGCCTTCAGCTAGCTCACGATTGCATTGAATCGTGCTTCAAGGCTTCGATGTTTTCTCTGGGAAGCATCTGGAATGATTCATACATGTTGATGCAGACTTAGAGCTTATCTCTCTTCATTTGTTTCGTTTCTCGAAACAAGCTTCCGAGGTAGTCCCATACTTCCTGAGCATTGTTGAACTGCATCACTTCTTCTTCTAGTGTCTCTGGAAGTGCTGACAGGAGCAACTTCTGAGTTACGAAATACAGCTAGGCACGCATTTTATCTTTCTACATCCACTTGTTGTATGGTTTTTCAACCATATAAGGTTCGTCATCATTTCTGAAATGTGCGTTGGCCTTCAAGATCTTTCGTATTTTCTTGAAGGATCCTCTTTCCTCAAGGTTGTTATAAATTTTGGTAATTCACTTTATCTTATTGTTCGTTCTATTTATTTTATGTCTAGCTAAATACCCATCTCCGGGAAAATGAATTGATCTATTCAGAAGCTGAAATATAGGGTGTGAGGTTTCGGCTAATCTAACTTTTTAACAAGTTCATCTTAGTTCATCATCCTTCCTTCTTGTTTTACCCCTAGGAAATTTTATATCTATAGTAAGCCATTCCACTTGGGCTATTTGGGTTGGCCAGCTGGGTAGACTTGGTAGAATTGGGCAACCAAAGTGGCAGAGTGTTGGTCCCGAGATCAAAGTTTTGAAATGCACATAAGTAATATTAAAAATGAAACTTGCACTCACAAACTGGTAGTCTTTAACTAGTTTGTAAATCTAAAAATTGGTTATTAGCGAGACTGAGATTAAGTTCGGTTCGGTTATACTTCAACACTTAGATAGTGTTGAGTTTTAAAATCCCTGCAAAAGTGTAAAAATAGCAGTAAATGCAAAATGTTTATAGAGGTTCAGATACAAAAGTCCTAGGTCCTATCTTTCAACCATAAATCTGGAATACACTAAGCTTTAGAATACAACGGTCCCTCGATCTATCACCGGCTAGTGAATGTCAATTTCCACCAATCCACTTGCTCACTCATTCAGGCCTTAGCTTCCTTTGCTTCTCAGACTTGGAGTGTGGGCACACCAAGTAGCCTCCTTCTTAGGAACTTTTTAAAATTCTTCCCGAACTATTAACCTTTTGGCTAGATGCCTGTGACAGTCAAAGCTTTGAGATAAGTGAAAGGATTTTTGTTGTCATGAATTAAATCACAAAATCTAAATAAACTCGGATTGTTCATGGTTGTCAAAATAATTTCCATTCGATAGAATAAATCCTAGCATGCTCCTATGAATTTAATGTGGTGGATTTAAAGTTACTTTTTATTTGCATATATGAATCCGAGTCATGCTGAATTCGATGTGATTTCCACCACATGGATCAATTAAATATGATGAATGAGAAATTAATATTTTGCAATATTAATTCAAGATTTAATAGAAAGAGAACATAAAGAAGAAATTTATCTCCAGATTAAGTCTTCAGATCTGTATCCCTTGCTTCTAGTCCTGCTACTGGTGCGCATTCCACGGGATTGCATAGTGTATGACAGAGTCAAATTTCTCCTTCTCCCTTGCACAGTGGCGTTGCCCCCTATCTCACTCTCTAGGGTTTCAGTTGTTGTGACGTATAAAATCTGAGAGGAAAATGGACTATTAATAATATTAGGGAAAAACCCTAATGGGCTCCATCAATCAATTAAGTTGGGCCAGACCTGGGACCTAATGCAAATAATAAAGTGGCCCTTTAAATTAATAAATTCTCATTATCACAACCCAGGACATATTTAATTAACTAATATTAATTCTTTTTCATGACAGAATTTATACTGACCTACCCCTTTTTAACCACGTTATGAGAACAAGCTGCATTAACTTGTTAAATCCCCATATTTAAGGTTATTGAACATTCATTAATGAAGAAGAGCTTCTGATATGTTTCACATAATTAAATAATTTCTTATTTTCCTAAGAAGTACCACTCAAACATTATCATTTGTGCTTGAACTTAATCTGCCTTCAGGACTTTAGCACAATAAACCTTATTGAACTCCTCAAGCAATGTCCTTATCCAATTACTCAGATATGGTAATCTAACTCCAATCGTTAGAACATTCTACACAAGCTACTGTTACCCTAGATGCAGGTAAATGAGCACGTGACTCAGGCTCTCCACTATGGTAAGTCAAAGCAATAGTCAACCCATGCAAACTCCTGAAACTTTGTTAGGGTTTAGATTTAATCAAGACAGGAGATCTTGTATTATCTGAAGTTAGATAAAAGAATAGATCTTACTATGGTCCAATCAATACGCAACCGCATGCACCAACATATCAAGCGATCAAGACAAATCACTTCTATCTGACTCTGCTGCAGCTTACACCACGAGATTTATCCATGAGCTTTCTTAGCTGTGATTACTATATTTATATCTCGTTAGGTCAAGCGATCCATATGGTCTTTTGCAATCTACTACACACCATATCATCTCCATATCGACGACATTAGAGGATACCATTGTTCTCGCATGTAAGTTTGTTTACAGATAGGAGATAAAGATGAATGCATACACACCATAATATATGCTTTCAGTATACAAAACCCAACTATCTCCCACTTATATAAAAAGCATTAGAATCTGTTGTCTAGAGTATACGGTGTGTCTATCTAGCCTAGCTATCACATTAACCACTATCAGTGGTAGGCATCCACCCCAGTCCTAGCCCACGAGCACTTAGTTAATGGATCAGCTAGGTTTCCTTTAGTGTCTTCTTGATCAGCACATTGCCCCTCGATACGATTTCTCGTATGATGTGGTACTTCCTTTGTATATGCTTACTTGCCTTGTGAGTTCGTGGTTCTTTTGAGTTTGCCACTACACCAGCATTATCACTATAAACTATGATACTCATGTCCAAACTCAGAATCACATCCATCTCTAAACGTTAATTCCAGAGCCATACCGCTTCTTTCAAAGCTTTGGAGGCAGTTGTTGGCTTTTGTATACTGAAAGCATTTATTACAATGAGTATACGATTGACTTTTCTCCTATTTGTTAAACAAACTTACATGCACGTAACAATAGTATCCTCGTGTCTCACCGATAGGGACGGTCATACGGCGTGTTGTAGATCGCAGAAGACAGTATGATCATTGGGCCTAGTGAGACATAAATATTATCACAGCCGAGACAGCGTTGAGGATACGTTTGTCCGGATGGCTGCGGCATAGTCGGGAGAAGTAATCTGTCTTGGTTACTTGATATGCTGGTACGCAAGGGTGGCGTATTGATAGGTACACATTGAGATGTATTTGTCTGTCTGACATCAGCAAATACAAGATCTCATTCTTGATTGAGTCTAAACCCTAACGAAGGTTCAGGGGTTTACACGGGTTGACTGTTGCTTTGATTTGCCATGGCGGAGAGCCTAAGTAACGTGCCCGTATATCCGCATTTTGGGTAGCAGCAGTTTGTGTAGTACAACCTGAGACTGAACTTAGGTAACCATATCCGAGTAATAGGATGGGAACATTCTCTGAGGACCTCAATAATATTCATCGTGCCAAAGTCCTGCAGGCTGATTAAGTTCAGGCACGAGTGATAAGGTTTGAGTGGTACTACTTAGAAAAATAAAATATTAATTAATTGTAGGTAGAGCTTGTCAGAAGCTCCGATTAATTAATGAATGTCCGGTAACCTTAAATATAGGGATTCTCAGATAAATGCAGCCCGTTCTCACAACGTAGTAATAAAGGGGTAGGACAGTATTAATTATGTGGTGAAAAAGAATTAATATTAATTAATTTATTGTGTCCTGGGATGTGGACATGAGAATTAATTAATTTATAGGCCCACTTTATTATTTGCATTAGGTCCCAGGTCTGGCCCAATTATATATGCTGAAAAAAGGCCCAGTAGCCCATTAGGGTAAAAACCTTGGGTCTATAAATAGACCTCTCTCTCTCTGAAACCCTAGCCACCTTGATCATAATTCAAATCAGTCAAAACCTTAGGGAGAGAGAGAGCTGGGCGGCGCCAGTGTAGAAGGGGAGGAGAAGGATTTCGACTCCGGTCAACGCTTTACAGATCTGTGGAATCTTCACCAGTAGCAGATATGAGCAGCATTGGGATACAGATCTGAAGATCTGATCTAGAGAACATAATTCTTTTTTTCTATTTTCTTTATTTTTCAATTATATCTAGAAATTAGATTTCTAATTTCTTTTTTTGCAGATTTATTTGAATCGCGTGGTTGAATTAAAGTTGGATATTCAAATGCAAAAGATCGGATCAGACTCTACGGAATAACGATAATTCCTCTTATTCATGCATTAAATTCATAGGAGCATGCTAGGGTGTATGAATTGTATATCATATTCAATATCCATGATTGGTCCTGTTCATTTGGATTTGGTGATTCGGTTCACGGAAAATCCCTACAGCAGTGACATATTCTACCTTCATGGTGGAATCTGCAATGCATTTCTACTTTACGCTCCTTGAAGATACAACTCCACCTCCCAAGGTGAACACATAGCCTGAGATTGATTTCTTCTCATCTTGGTCTCTTTGGAAATCCAAATATGTGTAACCCACAGGGCACAAGTCCTCTCTTTGATAAACTAGACAGTAATTTCTAGTCCTTTTCAAATGCTTGAGGATGTGCTTTACCGTAATCCAGTGCGCTTGTCCTGGGTTAGATTGATATCTCGCTACCATGCCAACAACATAACAGATATCAAGTCTGGTACACAACATGGCATACATGAGGCTACCCACTGCGAATTTGTATGGTACAAAACTCATCTTAACTTTCTCCTTTTGTGTTTCAGGACACTGTCCTTTAGAAAGATGAACGCCAGGACGAAAAGGTAGCAAACCTTTGTTCGTAAGTTGCATGCTGAATCGGGCCATCACAGAGTCCACATATGATGCTTGTGATAAGCTTATCATCCTTTTCTTACGATCTCGTAAGACCTTGATCCCAATGATGTAGCCAACTTCTCCCTAATCCTTCATTTGGAACTATTCAGATAACCATTTCTTTATATCCGACAATGCTCCCACATTGTTTCCAAATAGGAGAATATCATCCATGCATAGTGCAAGGAACACCACGCTCCCACTGAGACAAAGTCAGTATACACAGCTTTCATTCTCCAAATGTGAAAATCCATAGGACTTAATCACATAATTGAAATATAAGTTCCACAACAATGAAGGTTGCTTAAGTCCATACAAAGACTTCTTGAGCTTCCAGACAAGATGCTCTTCGCTTTTGCGTACATAAGCCTCGAGTTATTGCATATAAATGTCCCGACCTACTTCCAGGTAACCGTTTAGAAAAGCAGTTTTGACATCTATTTGCGAGATCTCGAGGTTCATATGTGCTACTATGGCTAGGAGTATCTGGATGGACTTAAGCACGGCTACTGGTGAAAAGATTTGATCATAGTCAATGCCCTCTTTCTAACTATAACCCTCTTCCACCAGCTTGGCTTTGAAAGTTGTGATTTCTCCATACGCTCCCTTCTTTCTCTAGTACACCCACTTGCACCTTATGGCGCTAAAGCCACCAGGTAGCATAGATTTCTGGTATGCATCAATAGCTGTTATGGATTCTATTTCAGTGCCTCAGTGTAGGTTAGTGGGTCTGAGTCATCATGTTCATCTTCTAGGTTCAAGTCCGAAGATAATCCCACGAACATATACCTATCAAGTTGGAATATGACTCTACCATTGCGACAAGGCTTCGGCGTTATGTGAGCAGTTGGTGCAGTAACTTGTGGCTTTGTGCTTTGCACTAGCAAACGTGTTGGTGGTACCGTACCCTCCAAAGATACATCCATGTTTGCACGTTGCCTTTCCCTAGGAAGTGCATCTTTTCTTTCAATTTCTTGAAGAACTATATCGCTCCTTGACTTGTGGTTCTTACATACTCTTCCTCCAATAATCTAGCGTTGGTGCTAGCAACGATCCTTGAACTCTCAGGACGATAAAAGTAACCACCTTTTGATTATCAAGGATATCCAATAAACAACATCACCTTTGACCTACTGATAACTCCCTTAAGGAGTTATTATTTTAGTGTTTTATAGATGTCTATTATGTTCTTTTTTAGTGTTTCTAACTCGTATTAGGTTGTTTTTGTGTTGTATTTATCATTGTCTACATTGTGTGTCTTGTATAGTTGTGTTTTGTTGTTTTTAGTTGTTTTGCAAGGAAAAGGAGTGATATTAACCAAATTTCATACCAAATAAGTGAAGAGTAATCCGCTGAAAGTTATGCTGCAGCATAGGAGTAGCATTACTGGAAGCTGAGAGACTGCACCAGGGGGGACCATCTGCAGACAGCATCAGCTCACTTTTCAGATTTAGTCTCAAAAGTTGGACAGGCGTCGACTATGTGAGCTATCAGAGTCAAAGGGCAGGATGGAGATTCATTGGAAGTAAAAGTATTGAAGATATTTTGAGAGCAAAGAGAGAGAAAAATATAATTCAACAATTATTCTTCCTCAAGAAGCCAAGTTTTTAGAGAGAGGAAAATCTGAGGGCTGCAGCGCAGAGATGGAGGAAGTAGAAGAGCAGCAGCTGGACACCTTGCTGCTGGTTTTTCTGCACCTCTAGTTTATATTTGTAGTTGATAGATGAATGATAGTTGGATTTTAGCCATTTTTATTTATTTTCTTTTTAGTTTGAACATGAGCTAAACTCCTAGTGCTTGGGTTGTTGACTGGTTTATTTGCTTGAATATATGTTAAAGTTGTTCTTGTTTCAAATCTGGTGTTTGATTATGATTTTGGTATGTTTGATTCCTTAAACACGACGGTGGCAAGGAATATTTCACCTAGGGAGACCGAAAGGAGATCTAGGCTTAGGAAGTCATAATCAATCATGAATTCTTGTGTAGACATACAAAGAACTTGAGACCTGTAAGAACCCCTGTTTTGATAATTTCATTTGAAGATTAATTCTGTCATAGGCATATGAAGATTAATAAGAAAATGCAGATCTAGTAGTGTGAGAACATGCTAGGCAATGTAGAGAGAGGTTACAAGACCCAGAATTGATGTCTGAACTATGCTGCAGCATATAGGAAAGTAGATAACCAAAATTTAGCAACCTAAGTGTATTTTCTCTTATTGTTAAACCTTATTTCTGAAGTTTTTATGGTTATAGTTTAGGATGAACAGTTATTAATCATTTTAGCTCTAATTGGTTTTATCATTTACGCATTTCTGCAATTTTAGTTTAGAAAATCATCACACAAACCTATTTTGCAAGCAATATTGTGTGCACGGCTTGATTAAACACTCTCTAGGGTTCGATATTTGGTCTCCTAGACTATATTACTTGTCGATTGTGTATACTTGCGCATAGTTCGGTAGTTACCTTGCTGCAACAACAACACATACTTTCTAAATTATCAGATTCTTTCGTAACTCTGAACTTGTTCAAACTAGGTTTGCATCCAAGGAAGAGTTCACTGTATGTCTTAGAAACCGATTTAGAAGGTACCAGGTTTAAGATGTACGTTGTTGCTTCCAATGCGTATCCCAAAAATGAAAAGGGTAGGCTTGCATAACTCATCATTGATCTCACCATTTCGAAAAGAGTTTTATTTCTCCTTTCAGCCACACCGATCTACTGAGGAGTACCCAATGCGATCCACTGGATTGTATCCCATCATCTGCCAAGTATTGCTGGAACTCGTTCCCGAGGTATTCGCCACCACGATCTCATCTTAGTGACTTGATAGTTTTCCCGACCATCTTTTCTACGTCCACTTTGAACTCTTTAAATTTTTAATATCATTCAAACTTGTAGCGAAGCAGGTAAACATATTCATATCTTAAGTAATCATCAATGAAAGTGACGAAATACTCTTAATTTCAATGAGTCTTTGTGGATATAGGTCGACACAAGTTAGAATGGATCAACTCGAACATATCTTCTGCTCGATCTTGAATAGCCTTAAAAGGCTAGAAGACATCTTGCCCTCGATGTGTGGTACAGGTCAGAGATTCCAGAGTACCATCAGTCATGAGTCTTTGAATTTGGTTCAAGCTGACGTGTCCAAGTCTCAAGTGCTAGAGATATGTAAGATTCTCATCAGAAGAAGAAAACTTTCTTTTTCTAAGAGTATCAATATCAGATGAGTTACATGTAACATTTGTGAACGATTTATGTTGACAATTAATAACATAGAGAGAACTAATCAGCATTCTATGACAGATATCATGGTTATTACCAATGATAGAAACACAACTATAAAAAATAATAGAATATCCATCAACATAAAGTTTGGAAACTGAAATAAGGTTCCGCCAAAAATCTGACACATATAAAACATCTCTCAAAGTCAAAACAGAATCATCAAAGTACAAGGTGAGATCTCCAATGGTCGTTGCACTAACATGCGCCGCATTGCCCATCGAGATGGTAACATCGTAATCCTTCAGCACCTTCCTTGATGTGAACCCCTACATAGTGTAACAAACATGGTCAGTAGCTCCAATATCCACTACCCACGAATGGGTAGAAAAAGATGCTAAACATGTTTCCGTTACAAATGCGAATGGCATACCTTTTCATTTAGCATTTGGACAATTCACCTTTCCGCAACAAGCACATTTCTTCTTTTCTGAAGTGACTTTCATCTTCTTCTTCCTTGTTGACTTGCTATCACCAAGCGTTCTTCTGAGCTTGCTCTCAGCACCATCATCTCCTACCTCATGGGTAATTGAGTGTTCAATGGAAGTAGTCACAATAGCTACCCTAGTTATCATGGTTGATTGCTCCGCTATAAGGTCCTCGAGTAGTTTATACAAAGCATACTTTGTCTTTCTAGCAGCAATCTTCCTAAAGCCATTGAAGGACTCAGGAACAAAAATCAGGATAATATCCATCTCGCCATGAGCATTGATATTACCTCCCCGCTTCGTAAACTGTCTCATGATATCAGTCATGGACATTACATGCGTTGTCACCGAACTTTCCTTAGCCCTTTTCTTGCATACAAGATCATATACAAGTCTATAGTTGATAGTTTGTTCCACTTCCCCATAAGCTGTGAAGAGATCCTTCTAGATTTCTCCAGCGCTATTGAAGTTTTCAAACTTGTACTTTAAGTCTCTATATAGGCTAGCCATAATAAGCTCATAAGCAAAATCATCGGCTTGTTCCCATCTATCATAAAACTCAACTTCAAGTTCAGAAACTTCATCATAGTCAGGGACAAGTGGATCCATAAAGAGAACATACACCTGAATTTTTAGATAAAGAACGTGTTTGATGCAAAAACTCCATTCAGGGAAATTCGGACAAGCTAAGGGATTCAGAACAAGAATATGATCAACAGTAGACATATTTGAAACAAATAAAGAATTAAATAAGAAAAAATATGCAGAACATTCCAATCCAAATGCATTGAAACCTCTTGATAAAAACAAATTCATTTGTTTCCACTAATTACCCATTGAATCCCACCGCAAGCTACACTCGTAGACGTTTACGATGTGACCCTCAACCAGACTACAGGCCTACCTCAACAAGTTGAGCCAAATCATTTAGTTTCATAAAAATAAAATTATTTTGAAATTAGAGATTGAAAATAAAAAAATACAAATACATTTAATCTATTG
The DNA here is from genome assembly GCA_026898455.1 of Plectranthus barbatus. NCBI lineage: Eukaryota > Viridiplantae > Streptophyta > Magnoliopsida > Lamiales > Lamiaceae > Plectranthus > Plectranthus barbatus. The sequence continues at coordinate 86,295 of JAPKLW010001377.1, read as the reverse complement.
CATTTATTTTGCAATCAATTTAATCATGGATTAAATCATGAATTTACAAAATAATTTAATCCAAACATGGATAAACCACCGCTGATTAAATTGAACGTGTTGCAATGAAGAACACAAAAATCATACTATCCACAGCCAAAAAATAAATTCATAAATGCATAAGTCAAAAAAATATTTTACCAACTTAGTCGTTAAACAAAAACCGGGCTCTGGTACCAATTGTAGGGATTTTCGTTGTCTTGAATTGGCTCACAAAATCTAAATAAACCCGAACCGTTCATGGATGTCAAAACTATTTCTATTCGATAGAATAAGTCCTAGCATGCTCCTATGAATTTAATATAGTAGATTTAGGGTTACCTTTTATTTGCTTATCTCAATCTGAGTTGCGCTGAATCCAAATCCAATTCCACCACGTGTATCATTTAAATCTGCGGAGTGAGATATTAATATTTTGCAATATTAGTTCAAGATTTAATTGAAAGAGAAGAGAAAAAAGAAATTTATTCTCCAGATTAAGTCTTCAAATCAGTATCCCTTGCTTCCAAGCCTGCTACTGGTGAGGATTGCATAGTGAAGGATCGAGTCGATTTTCTCCTTCTCCCTTACACAGTGGCGTTGCCCCCTCTCTCACTATCTAGGGTTTCAGTTGTTGTGACTTATAAAATCTGAGAGGAGAATGGGTTGTTTATAATATTAAGGTAAAACCCTAATGGGCTCCATTAAGCAATTAAGTTGGGCCAAACCAGGGACCTAATGCAAATAATTAAGTGGGCCATTAAATTAATTAATTTCCAAAATCACTACCCAAAATATAATTAATTAACTAATATAAATTCTTTTTCACCACAGAATTAATACTGACCTACCCTTTTATTACCATCTTATGAGAACGACCTGCATTAACTTGATAAATCCCCATATTTAAGGTTACTGGACATTCATTCATTAATTAATTAGAGCTTCTGACATGCTTCACATAATAAATTAATTTCTTATTTTCCTGAGAAAAAACACTCAAACATTATCATTTGTGCTTGAACTTAATCAGATTGTAGGACTTTAGCACAATGAACCTTATTGAGCTCCTCAAGGAATGTCCCTATCCTATTACTCGGATATGGTAGTCTAAATCCAATCGTTAGAATGTTATACACAAGCTGATATTTAAACCAATCCTTGCTAGAATTAAGTTGGTTAAATTCTGAGATAGATTGCTAGAATTACTTGTAAACTCAGGAATTTTTCCTCTTAGATTCAGCAATTGATAGTAAGCTTTGATCGCACCAAAAAGGGGAAAATTGTTAGGAAAATATTCCTTGATTTATATTGTAAATCTCCCTTTAGGATCAAATTGTAAAGGTTTTGTTGAATCAAAGCCTTAGTTAGTGTGGTCGATCATTGCTGAAGTCTAGTTAGTCTGGCAACTCTGTGTAAAGTCCTATTTAGGAAATATTTCGAGTTGTAATACATTAGAAGTGCTTGTGGAAGATTGCTGAATGATTCAACAATTGTAACGAAGACTTGGGAAATTCTGGATGCTAGGAACGTACTCAGCAGTCAAGCAGATTGCTAGAGAAGTCAGCTGACAGAAATGACTGCTAAGGAGATAGCGGTCAAGTGCTGAGAAGAAATGATTGCTAGGAGTATTTACTCAGCAGTCGGAAGAAAAGAGATAGCAGAATGCTGAAGGAGTCAGCCTTCACTATTTACTCAGAAGCTTGCTAGAAATAATAGCAATAAGGAATCGACCCAAGTTCTAAATACGCAATTGCTGAGGAGTCAGCAATTGGATACAAAGCAGACTGCTAGAAGAGCTCAGCAGTCAAAATGTCGATGTACTTAGCAGAGTACTCCTAGCATTCTCCGAGAGAATGCTAAGCAAGGAGATATTCAGCAAACACTTGCTTAATACTACCGTTCTGACAAAAGGTACAACCAAGGACAAATAGCCTTCCCGAAGTAGGTAAAAAGGCACTATACATGCCGGAAAGGAAAAAAAATCAAGTAGCTCTTTTGGACAAAGGAGACGTTGTGTCTAACAGGTCTGGAGATTCAATGTTTCAATCTCCAGATATAAAAGAGAAGTCCAAACAAGAGAGAACAACCTCTTGACCCGCCTGCAACTACTCATGACTAAGATAAACATTTCAAGCGAACAAAAAGTGAGAAAGTAGTCGGTTGAGAGCACATTAAAGATAAGGAGAATCCTAAACTCTCAAAGGCAAGTGTCAACCATCGAATATCTAACACTACATTCAAGGGGATTCCTTGACTCTATTCAAGGAACAATCATTGGGATAACTTTCATCCTAGGAAGCATCCAGTAGTCACATCTCTGAAAGATATTGACTACAACGGGTTAGTGCCAAAACCCCTAGGAAAGTTAGGAAGGAACTATAAAGCATTCATTGTAGCAAGGTTAAATTTTATGAAGGTGCGCCCTTGACTTAGCCGTAGCTGCCGACCGAAAGATCCAAGTAACGGAGGATAACTTTGTAGTGGCTGGCTCGAAAGCACACCACCTACTACAAGAGATAGGCGAATCCTTGTAATTGAACATATCTTTTTAGTGAATTCTTAGTGTTCGACTGAGGAGTGGATGTAGATTTTTAAGGATCGAACCACTATTAACCTTGTGTTCTTGTTATTGTTTTATTGTTTCTGCTGTTGATTTAAAACCTAGCAACCTCAAGTTGCTAGAGTATATCTTAAACAAACATAACACTTACCTTGAGCTAAACATTCGAAAAGAGACTAAGTGCAAGATACTTAATCATTCCGCTGCATTTATTAACTTAGTCTTCTGCTGCTTAACAACGACTCTAATCAGGGACCAACAAGTGGTATCAGAGCAGGAGGTCGTAAGGCTTACTGCTTCTGAGTCGCTTTTGACCAGATCTAAACTTTCCTTGCACTATTTTTGTTGTTTAGCTCAGGAACATTCAGCTTGCCAAGATGAACCGTACTCTTCCAAAGTATAACAAGGAGAAGTTCAACTCCTAGCAAAAGATGGCCACCATCCAGCTCCAAAGTATACATCCGGAGATGGTGGACGTTCTTTCTAAAGGGCCCATAAAGATAATGAAGCCAAACATCTTCGTCGGTCCAGTTGCTGAGGGGCAACCAAGACTACCTCCAATGGTCGAGAAGATGTTCGATGAATGGACAGTCGAGGATAAGAAGAAAGCTCAGCTAGAATGTCTAGCAAAGAAGCTCATACTAGATTGTCTACCCCCGTTGATGGCAGACAAAGCTCTAGACTTTGATACAACTAAGGAGATGTGGGACTATGTGTGCGCATCTTCCCAGGAGACAGAACAGATGAAGCGAAAAAATTTCCAGGTAGCTGTTGATAAATATGAGTCTTTCTTTATGCTTGCAGGTGAATCAATTCAAACTTTGGAAGAACGATTTAATACCATCGTTGGAGAACTCCGAAACTTAGGAAAGACGTATGATAATGGAGAAATGAACAATAAGATCATCTCCAAAATCTTTCAAAGGAGCGATTGGTTCGTGAAAATGATGAGTTTGAGTGAGAAAGACCTCAGCAATATGTCTACATCTAAGGTATTCTCTCGACTTAAAGTTCACGAGTTTATTATACAGCAATCGAAAAAGAACGAAGCAGTCGTGGCTCAAACTTCGTCAACAAGCGCTGTAAACTCGGAGGACTTAGCATTCTTTATTAAGAAAGATGCTGGAAAGTGGAAGCGAAGGAAGCCCTTCCGCTCCAATGAAAGATCTGCACCAGCTTCTCCAACAAAGAAGGTTGCTACAACCTCAAGCTCACAGCCAAAAGATCTAAAGATTAGTGAGCTTGAAGAGCAGATGACAAAGCTTCAAAAGCTCATGCTGGAAGCCAAAGTAGCTAAGCTCACATCCTCCTCCCGATCAGCTGAAAGAAAGCCAAGGATGTGCTTTGAATATAATTCGCCAGATCACCTAAAGCACGAATGTCCTAGGTTGAGCCAAGAGGAAAGAGAGTGTCTCAAACAAAGGTTTGAGAGGAGAGCTGTCAAAGCGGTCACCAGAGCATTGCTGACCAGGACGGAAATGCCAGATATTCCTGATAATGATGAGGAATATTATTCATCAGAAGAGAATGATGAGGAGGCCATGCTGGTCCTTATGGCGGATATCATTGATGATCAGGATGCTGAAGCTGAGCAGAATGCTCAGGAGGTACATTCTATTAGCATTTCTAGTTCAGCAATCATGCATCAATCGGAGGATTCTTCTTTAGATTCCGAGGATGATTATCTCACTAAGCTTTCAATAGAGTTTTCAAAAATGTACGAGATAAAAAAAGCTATTGTGGGAGAGAATGCCTCACTGAAACTCAAAGTTATATCTTTGACCGAGGAAGTCGAAAGACTAAGGTCTGATAGTGAGGATCTTTTGAAACTCAAAGTTGATTACTCCAAGCTTGCTGAAAATTTTCAAAATATTGAAAAGGAGAATCAAGCTTTGAAGAATAAACCTAAGGAGGATTGTATTTGTGCTTACACATCCAGCAAGGCAGTTCTAAGTGCCATTGTTAGCCGACAAAGAAAATATTCTGATAAATCAGGATTTGGTCTTGGTTGTGTTGAAGTCGTAAGAAAATCCTCTAGGGAAGTTTTGAGTAAGAATGCTGAATTTTCTAAGCAAAAAAAGATTTCATTCGTTTCTGCTGGAAAGTTCAATCCTAAAGAGAAAGGTAAGACAATTGTTGAGTCATCAACTGCTAAGCAGAACGATTGGCGTAGCAAGCATACATCTCCTATACCTCAACATAGTACCGAGAGAATGCCTGCTAAGCATGCATCTGCTGGATCTCAGCAGAGTACCCAGAGAATGCCTGCTAGGGCACACTCAGCAGTGTCTAGGATGAATGCTGAGCATTGTGCATCCAATGCTAGGATAACAAATCCTTCCTTTAATAGGGGCAAGCAGGTAGCGTACCATGCAGTAAGACCACAGTATCCTAAGTACACACCACATAGGAGGAACACCTATGTGAGGCCTGAGTCCGACCGTTTTTTCTTTCCAAAGGACTAGGAAGGCTAAGCACACTACTCCATCTCGTTCGAATTATGAAAAATTTTCTTATCCAACTAAGGTCGAGAAGGTTGCTAAGAGTGATGTCAAGAAGAAAATCTTGAAGATCACTAAGATGTGGGTTTCAAAAGGGACCACGATCCACGCTAATCCTGCAGGACCCGATGCTAAGCGGCTACCTAAATAAAATTGTTGATTTTTGAAGGAACAGGATCCAAGAGCTAAGACATCAGGGATGTCAAATGAATGGATCTTAGATAGTGGCTGCTCAGGTCACATGATGGGGAGAGAAGAATTATTCTCAGAACTTCAAAGAGTTTTTGGCCCCACAGTCATATTTGGTGATAATTGCAAAGGTCGAGTGATTGGGCGAGGATGCATCGAGCAAGATGGAATGAGAATCATCAACGTTGCTCTCGTCTCCAACCTCAAACACAATCTACTGAGCATCAGCCAACTGTGCGAGAATGGGTACAATGTTTATTTCATTAGCACTGGATGTGAAATTGTTGACAATGCTACAGGTGAAGTGAAGCTTAGAGGCATCCGCAAGGGTGGCCTTTATACTGTTGATTGGCAAAGTAGCCAACAACATTCATGCTTCATAGCATTCAACAAGGAAGAGATAAATTGGCTATGGCACAAGAGGTTAACTCATCTGAACTTTAAAACCGTTAACTACCTAGCCAAGCACAATCTTGTTGTAGGATTACCTGAGGCGACCTTCAGAAAGGAAGTCGTATGCAAAGCTTGCCAGCAAGGGAAGCAGATGAAGGCATCCTTCAAGACAAACCCGAAGAAGGCCACTTCTGAGAGAATCATTGAGCTATTGCACATGGATCTATTTGGCCCAGTCACTCCAGCCACTGTAAGTAAAAAGGTTTATACTCTTGTGGTTGTTGATGATTTTTCCAAGTATACGTGGGTCAGATTGCTAAGGACCAAGGATGAAGTAAAGCTCATCCTTCCAGAGCTGATCCTCAAGGAGTAGAATAACAAAGAGGTCACCGTTAAGAGAATAAGATCAGACAACGGGACTGAATTTTGCATGGCATTCTTATGGATTTTTGCGCCGAAGCCGGAATCGGGCATGAGAAATCCACTGCTAGGACTCCCCAGCAGAATGGTGTAGCAGAGAGAAGGAATAGGACCTTGAAAGAAGCAGTGCAGTCGATGCTAGCCGACTCTGAGCTGAGTGGAAAGTATTAGGGCGAAGCAGTCATGACTGCCTGCGACACTCAAAATAGGAGTGCAATCAATGGAAGATTCAACAAGACTCCTTATGATGTGTATAATGGTCGTAAGCCTTCTATGACTCATCTTCGTGCTTTTGGTTCGACATGTTATATTCATAAAAATGGGAAGTCAAAGCTTAAGACTTTTTTGCCTAAGTCTGATGAAGGTATGTTCCTTGGATATGGACATCTTTCTCACAAAGTTTATCGAGTGTTAAACAAGACGACTCAAGTTGTGGAGATAACATGCAATGTTATTTTTTATGAGTCTACTTTAGTGCGCAGGATTTTAAGAGAGAAAAAGGATGACAATCATGAGGCTAATGATGTCCATGGTCAATCTATCTTGAATTATTTCAAAAATATGCAGATTGATCCGACTAGGTCGATGAATGATTGTAATCCAACTCAGGCGCATTCAGCAGGTGACCAAACTGTTTAACCGATCGATGATGCTAATGATCATGCTGAGGCCCCCAACCAAATTTATCTTAATGATAATTTGGAGATTATGGGATCGATCAAAGAAGAAGACGAAGAAATCCCAGATCCAGGACAGATTGCTGAAGGAAGATTGGGCGTTGTTGAGGAGATCGCCAAGGAAGATGCTGAAATTTGAGATGCTGAGATCCGAAATGCTGAAGTCCAGAATGCTGAGATTCATGTTGCTGAGATGCCGAATGTTGAGGTACATAATATTGAGCCTCAGGTGATTGCTGAGGAGAATGATGTAGCAGACAACAATTCAGCAGGCGATGCTAGATGTTGTCATTGATGACGTCAATGATCCAATCAGGACGCGACAAGGAAATGCGATGCTAGCGTGCTACATATCACATGTAGAGCCTACGAAGATTGAAGATGCTCAACAATCTCTAGATTGGGTGAATGCTATGAAGGAGGAGCTAGCAGAATTCACGCGCAATCATGTTTGGGATCTTGTAGACAGACCAGAGCATCAAAGCGTTATAGGAACGAAGTGGGTCTTCAAGAAAAAGAAGGATGAATAGGGAACGGTCATCCGAAATAAAGCGCGTCTTATAGCCAATGGATACTGACAATGCGAGAGAATTGGTTATAATGAAACATTTGCTCCGGTAGCCCGACTAGAAGCAATAAGGTTATTTCTCGCATATGCTGCCCATAATGAGTTTTCAGTCTTGAAGATGGACGTGAAAAGTGTCTTTCTTAATGGTGAGCTCAAAGAAGAAGTGTATGTTGAGCAACCACCGGGCTTCGAACAAGGAAACCAAGTGTATAGGCTCAGGAAAGTCTTATATGGTTTGAAGTAGGCACCAAGGACATGGTATGGAACCTTGTCCAAGTTCCTGCCAGACAATGGATTCAAGAAAGGGAAGATCGATCAGACTCTCTTTTGCATTAAGGATGAAGGAATCATATTACTTGTGCAGATATATGTCGATGACATTATCTTTGGCTCTAAGAATCCAGTGTTATGTGAGAAGTTCTCAGAGCTAATGCAAAGTAATTTCCAGATGAGTATGATGGGGAAGATGTTTTATTTTCTGGGACTTCAAGTTCAGCAATCTAGCGAAGGGATCTTTATCCATCAAATGAAGTATACAAGATATCTAATTGCTAAGTACAGTCCAAAGAAGACGAAGAGCTTAAGGATTCCCATAAGCACGAGCTGCCAGATTTCCCTTGATGAAAGAGGAGAACCTGTGAATCCGACTCTTTACAAAGGCATTATCAGATCCTTGCTTTATCTCACAGCTAGCAGACCAGATATTTCCTATGCCGTAGGAGTTTGCGCGAGATATCAAGCAAATCCCAAGAAGTCGCATTTGGATACTACTAAGCGGATTATCCAATACCTCAAGTGCACCGAAGGTCTGGGAATTTGGTATCCAAGGTCTGATGGGCTAGAACTCGGTGGATATTCAGACTTAGACTTTGGAGGGTGCAAGATTGATCAGAAGAGCACGAGTGGCACCTGCTAATTCCTTAGACATAAGCTAATAAGTTGGTTTAGGAAGAAGCAGCACTCAGTGGCGACGTCTACAACTGAAGCAGAATATGTAGCAGCCGCAAGTTGTTGCACACAAGTATTGTGGATTCGGCAGCAATTACAAGATTATGACATTCCTCCAGAATGCGTGCCAATTGACTGTGATAACAACAGTGCTAGGTGCATTACAAAGAATCCAATTCATCATTCCAGGATGAAGAATATTGACACCCGACATCATTTCATCAGAGATCATCAAGAGAAGAATGATATCGATGTTCAATACATATGCACCGAAGATCAGCTTGTTGATATCTTCACCAAGCCGCTTGCTGAGGTTAGATTTAAAGAATTATGTCTGAAGTTAGGCCTCATGGAGTTAGAAAAGGATGGGGATGAATGAGTTCCAACTCATTCTTTCTGGATTTCTTGGATTTATGGAGAAGATGGAGATAAACGTATCCTAGCTTACGTTTTTAAAGTGCTGAATTTTGTTGCTAAAATATGGTTGCTACGCAATTGGATGCTGAGTCCAAGCTCTCAGCACATCCTAAGTAGTGTGATATTACACTTTGTAATATGCAACAAATGGTTCGGTGCAGAGGAATGATGAGTCCAAGCTCTCAGCAGTTCCTAATGAGTATGATATTATAACAAGTGGATCAGACATTTGCTAGAGAGTGAATGCTGAGTCCAAGCTCTCAGCATTTCGTCAGAATGCTATGTTATAATATTCATCAAGTAGCAATAAGTGGTACAGTGGATGCTAGAGATTGATTGCTGAGTCCACGTCGTCAGCAATCAATATATGGTTGCTAGCATATATCTGAGTCCAAGCCCTCAGTAATCTCCAACTCTTGCTCAAAAAGTCAAAGTGCGAACTTTTTGAATTTCAAATCCACTAAGTGTATGTGGCACGATGCATTTAATGAAGGGATTCGTGAACTGAATCACGAAGTCCATTTGTCAAGGATTGTTCATTGGAATATCAAAATAAATTGCTATGCTTATGAACAATCCTAGCATGCTTCTATATTATTATGCATAAGAAGGTTTATGCGGAATACCTGGATTAATGAAACCTGAAGAACGCGTGCGCGGAGATTCCTCTTGATCTTTCCCACGCACAAAGATTTAATTTCCTAACAGATTGAGGAAATAAATCTATGAAAATAATAATAATATTTTCGAAAACAAGGAGAGAAAGAAGAAGAAAAATCCTCCTGATTTGATCTTCTGATCTGTATCCCAAATTGATTTGAAAATCTGGTGAAGATTCTCTATCAGATCCCTTGCCAGGTTGAGAAGCAAAATTTCCTCCTCGTTCTCAGATCTTAGTCGATCACCACAGCTCCCAAAACCTGGTTTGTTGTGTGCAACTTATGATCTTGTGGTGTGTTGAGATCTGAGGAACTGAGGCCTATTTATAGGAAATTACTGGACTCCTATTGGGCTTGAGTTTATGGGCCAGACCAGGGACCAGAATGCAAATAGCAAATAAGGCCTATCAATTAATTAATTCACATATTCAACCCAGAATATAATTAATTAATTAATATTGATTCATTCCACCAGAGAATCAATACTGTCCTACCTATTTGCTACCACGTTTTGAGGTACGGGTTGCATGGGCTCGGTATATCCCCACATTTAAGGTTACAGATATTCGTAAATTAATTTAAGCTCTGACAAGCTATTTAATTAATTAACATCTTATATTCCTGAATCAATCCACTCAAACCTTTTCACTTATGCTTGAACTTAATCAGCCTGCAGGACTTAGCATAACGAACCTTTTGAGCTGTTCAGGGAATATCACCATCCTATACTGGATGTGGTTACCTAGTTCCAGTACCAGACAGTCATGTACAAACTGCTACTACCCAAGATACAGATATACAAGCTCAACTAGAGCCTTTCATTGCAACTCAAAGTAATACACAATTTGCATATACTTCTGTACCTTCATTTAGGCTTAGGATCTCGTGAAGCCATAGAGATCTAGATTCTTTTAATGTCAGATAAAAGAATCGATCTCGATTTAGGTCCTTATCAATGTGTGCCCCACACCAGCATACCAAGCCATCCAAGATAAGATGCTTATTACTGCGTATGCTGCAGCCTACACAGTTTATCCTGGAACTATCTCAGCTGTGATAACTATTTATATCTCGCTAGGTCAAACGATCCATACAATCTTCCATGATCTTCTACACACCGTATGATCTCCCTATCGACGAGATAAGAGGATAATTGCGTTTGCGACACATGTTTGTTAATTCAGACAGGAGATGAACATACAACATTTATGATTCCCAGTATATTAACCAATCAACCTTGTACATAATATACCAATCATAAAGCTTTCAGTATATAAATCCATCAATCTACCACTTATACTCAAAGCATTATACAGGTGCTTTCCAGAGTATAATGCGTCTAAACTAATCTAGCTATTACATCGAACATTCTACATGGATAGCTTTGCCCTCAGCCCAAGGTTACATACATGCATCTTGTAGACCTTCTGAGGCAGAGCCTTTGTGAATGGATCCGCTAGATTATTTCTTGTATCAATCTTCTCTACTAGTGTTGGGATTGTATACTGAAAGCATATATGATTAAGTGTTTTGTACACTGGTCTTCGTATATGTTTCCACAACAATGCTCGCTGTCTGATAAAACAAACATACAACGAACCATAATATCCTATTATCTCGCCTATAGGGATGACCATATGGTGTGTAGGAGATCACAGAGGATCATATGAGTCATTTGACCTAGCGAGATATAAACAGTATCACAGCTGAGACAGTCCCTGGATAGGCTGTCGGTCTAAGCTGCGGCACATCGGTTCATAAGTGGGCTTATCCTAGCTACTTGATGTGTCGGTACATGGTTATGTATTGATGGGATCAACAGTGGGATGTGCCATTCTCATTGACATATGAATGAGCCTGATCCCTAACATACTTCCTATGATCTTAAACCTAACCGAAGGATAAGGGGCACACACAGATTGATCGCACTTTGATTTACCATGGTGGCGAGTCTTACATGTACTCTTATACCCGTATTTTGGGTGTTGGCAATTTGTGTGTGGCCTGCTTAGTCTGGACGTTTAGGTAAGCATATCCGTTTCAGGATGGTGACATTCCCTGAGGAGCTCACAAGGTTCATTATGCTAAACCCTGCAGGTTGAATTATTTAATTCAGGCATAAGTGAAAAGGAGTGAGTGGTATTACTCAGGAAATAAGAGATTAATTAATTGTGGCTGATTGTCATAAGCCAAATTAATTAATGAATGTCTAAAACCTTAAATATGTGGATCATGTTAGTTTGGTGCAACCCGTTCCTAGTAACGTGGTAATAATGGGGCGAGTCAGCATTGTTACCGTGGTGAAGGTTAAAACAATATTTTATTAATTAATTATGTTCTGGGTTGAACAAGGAAGGATTAATTAATAAAGAGGGCCCACTTTATTATTTGCATCTGGTCCCTGGTCTGGCCCATGAACTGCTCACAGCCCATTAGGGTTAGGGTTTCTCAAAACCCTAACACTATATATAGGCATTCTTTCCATCAGATCAAGTTAGACTTTTCAGTATAATCAGTAAAAGGGGAGAGAACGGCGGCGGCTATCCAGAGGGAGAATTTGATTACTTTCTCCAGATCTCGGATTCAACTTGGTAGATAATCCTCACCAGATTTCCAAGGAGCAAGGGAACAGATCAGAAGATCAGATCTGTAGGAACAACTATCCATCGCTGACGTTCTATCTCAGATCTAAGGTTATTTCATCGTTATTGGCTCCGATCTAGATTTGTAGATCAAACGGTGAAATCAGGTATTCTCTAATCCATCCTCTGCAATAAATTTTGTAGGATCATGCATAGGATCGCATGATTTATTTAATCGAAATTTATTCCTGGTATCCTAAGAACGATCCTTGGCAAGAAATTCATTAATGGCAACTCGTGTTGTCCATCGTAGACTCAAACCCTACAACTAGCACATCACCCCTTGCTGCGATTTCTCGTATAATATGGTACTTCCTTTCAATGTGTTTTGTTGCTCTGTAAGTTCGTGGTTCCTTTGAATTAGCCACAGCTCCCGAATTATCACAGTATATCGTGATTGTCTTGGGCAGCTTAGGAATCACGTCCAACTCCAGAAGGAAGTTTTGAAACCATACTGCTTCTTTCGAAGCTTCAGAAGCTGCCACATATTATGCTTCCATGGTGGAGTCCGCAATGCACTTCTGCTTTGCACTCTTCCATGATATAGCCCCACCTCCCAATGTAAACACATAGCCAGAGGTGGACTTCTTTTCATCTCGGTCTGTCTGGAAATCCGAATCAGTATAACCCACAGGGCACAACTCCTCACACTGATAGACGAGATAATAGTCTCTAGTCCTTTTCAGGTATTTGAGCATGTGCTTTACCGCGGTCCGCGCCTGTCTAGGGTTAGACTGGTATCTCGCTACCATGCCTACAGCAAAGCAGATATCTGGCCTCGTACATAGCATTGCATACATGAGGCTCCCCACAGCCGATGCATACGGCAAGTTCTTTATTTCATCTTTCTCCCTTTGTGTCACCGGACACTGATCCTTGGAAAGATATATGCCATGTCTGAAAGGTAACTGACCTTTCTCGGCAGTTTGCACGCTGAAACGGGCAATCACAGTATCCACATATGATCCTTGAGACAAGGTCAGCATCCTCTTATTGCGCTCCCGCAATACTTTTACCCCTAAGATGTATCCTGCCTCCCCAAGGTCCTTCATATGAAACTGCTCGGATAACCACCCCTTTATGCCCGACAATACTTCCACATTGTCGCCAAATAGGAGAATATCATCTACATAAAGTGCAAGGAACACCACGCTTCCGCTGACACATAGACGGTACACGCAACTCTCGTTTGAGCATTGTGAAAATCCATAGGATTTAATCACTTCATCAAAACGCAGATTCCATGACCGTGAATTGTTTAAGTCCATACAGCGACTTCCTTAGCTTCCAGACCAAATGTTCTTCGCCCTTCTGCACATAACCTTATGGCTGTTGCATATAGATGTCCCTACCTTCTTCAAGGTACCCATTTAGAAACGCGGTTTTGACATCCATCTGCCAGATTTCTAGGTCCTTATGTGCTGCTATGGCTAGGGGTATACGAATGGATTTAAGCATGGCTACCGGTGAGAAGGTCTCGTCATAGTCTACACCTTCTTTCTGACTATAACCCTTCGCCACCAGCCTTGCTTTGAAAGCTGTAATTTCACCATTTGCTCCTTTCTTTCTTTTGTATACCCATTTGCACCCTATGGCTCGACAGCCATCTGGCAAATCAGTTTTCTGGTATACATCCATAGCCGTAATGGATTCTATTTCAGAATCCATGGCGATCAGCCATTTGTCTGCATCTTTATCACATACCACCTCGTCATATGTCCAAGGATCGGTATCATCCAGTCCATTTTCTTGGATCAAGTCAGAAGACTCTCCCACGAACATGTACCTTTCGGGTTTGGTGGATAACCCTCCCACTGCGACGAGGCATCTGAACCATGTTAGTATTTGGCACAGTACGTGTTGGTCCCATACCTTGCATTAGTGGCAGTGTTGGTATAGCCTCACCTGTTGTAGGTGGATTTACCATTACACTGGGCTTTCCTGATGGAATTGCTTCTTTGTCCTCAAGCTCGTGGAGGACAATTTCACTCTTGGATCTGTGGTTTCTTACATATTCGTCCTCCAAGAATCTCGCGTCTGTACTGACAACGACTTTCTGATTCTCAGGACAATAGAAATAACCACCTTTCGTTTGCCTGGGATATCCTACAAACAGCATCAGCTTACACCTACTTTCTAACTTATTAGGTTCCTTTGTCAGCACATATGCTGGACAACCCCAAACCCTCACTCTGTTCAAACTTGGCTTTCGCCCATACCAAAGTTCCAGAGGTGTTTTAGGAACTGATGAAGTGCAGAACTAACGAACTCTCCATAAGAATCAGATAGAGAGTGCAAACAATGTTTATTTCTGCCCGCTTATTAATTTATCCACCTCTCTTTCTGTACTTTCTCATGATTCTCATCATACTGATGAAGTGCAGAACTAACGAACTCCCCTCAGTCATTTTCTTGCAAACCAGGTCCTTTACAAGATCATAACTGATAGTTCGTCTCACCTTCCCATATACTTTCACAAAGTCCCTCCAAATCTCAACAGCAGTCCGGTACTTCTTGTACTTGAGCTTTAATTCTCTAAACAGACTGTTCATGATGAGTCTGCGGGCAAACTCATCAGAAACTTTCCATCTGTCATAGAATTCTCGCTCATAACCAGTACAGTTCCAATACTGAGGAGATAGTGGGTCCATGTAAATTACATAGGCATGTTTTGCAGTACAGAGTATTTCCATGAAGCAAAACTTCCATTCAGGAAAATTGGGACCGGTTAAAGGGTTTGTTATTAAGAGGTTGACAACGTGACCAATAGACATGTCTGAAAACAATAAATTAAAACCAGAAATTGAAACATAGTCGCAAACTATTGAAACAATTAAATATTGAAACCTTATGATAAAGCAATATTAATGTTTCCTCCAACTTGCATAAGTATTACTATTGCAAGCCACACATGTGGACGTTTACAACAAAACACTTAACCAGACTGCATCTTTCAATTCTAGTCCTTTAATTTCAATCCATGCCCGGGTTCCTTAGACAAATGGAATTAATAATTGGAGACTAACTTAAGACCATATTATCCTACTGAGCAGGGACATCACAAATGAGTTATACTCTAGATAACATCTAAGCTAGCTTACCACCAAAGCCAACCCTCCCATATAAGGATCTATTAGAACACACCTGATCCCTATAATAAGGTTGTCTCATTTAATTCATTCCCTAGAGAACTTATGAAAATTCAATACGCAAGCTACACATGTAGACGTTTACGCATGAACTCCCACTTCTCACATGAAATAAATGTTTGTTTTAAGAAATCCTATCTATTAGAACTTATGAATAATAAATTAAGTAAGCTACACATGTAGACGTTTACCTAATAAATTACCCACTTCCAATAAAGGATCGCTTTGTGGAGGTCTTACTAAATTATGAGCTTAGTAATTTTTAGTTCATAAGGTTCAATTGCACAGATTATTTTATGTAGCCATAATTATAACATTGCTAAAATTCTATCATGCATGGCATGAACTCCGAATTTATAGTTATAATTAATTACATAAAATAAATCACATAGCATGCTTTAAAGCTGTAAATAAAAGCAGTAAACGTGCTCCTATTATCTACAACATGCTTGTATGCTGCGCAATTAAATTAAACACGTATATCATGCGAAGACAGATAATAAAAAAAATAAAATAATGTCCTCGTGGCCCCATGATATAAAATAAAATTAATTCTAACTATTACAAGTTGAAATTAATAATACAGATCTTCGACTGGGCTCCCACTACTTGGACTGAGATCTGAATTCATTTTCCGAATTTGGGCCTCCAAGATTTGATTTATCAAAAAATTGGACAACTGGGTCAGTTAACCAAATCACCTAGGCACACATTGCAAGCCCAATAGCCCGCGAGAAATTGGCCCGACGAGTCACCACCGGCTAACTACCGCCGCCGGCGACTCGCTGCCGCCGTGAGGGTTCTCAGAATCGCGCAACAGCCATGCACGTACGTGCATGGTTGTAGCCCACGATCCGCCTCCTCCGGCCGTTGCCCGTTTCGCATTCCGCCACCCCGGCTTGCCCCGACCGTCGCCCGAACCGCCGTTCACTCTTCTTCTCCATCATCAGCCACCGTGACTCACCGAAATTGCGCAAGATCAGAATCGGAAGCTCGCGCAAACCAGGCAAAAACCTAGGGTTTTTGCGTGTCTGGCCCGCGCCCTAGCTCCCATCACCGTCCAGCCCGTGCCCCCGGCGACTGAGCCACCACCGCACCACATTGCCCCCCAGCCGACGTCGACCGAGGGAGGAGGGGCTGCCACCGCGTGCACGCAGGGCGGCGCAGGCCTGCAGCGAGCGCGCGCGCGAACCCTAGGTTTCCGCCGCATCCGTGCGCGCGCCTGCGCCCCCTCGCCGCTAGCCACCATTTTCGGCCGGCCTCGCCCGCTCGCCTCGCGCCGCCGGTGCCTGGGCTGGGGCCCCGCGTGCTGGCCCTGCCGGCCATGGCCGCGCAGCTCGCCCGCAGCGTGCGTGCGTGCGCGCGCCGGAAAACTCTAGGGTTTCCAGCACCACCGCCGCCGCCTGCTTCGCCGCGCGCCGGTCTGCCGTGCCTCGCCGTCGACCGCCGTGTTCTTCGTGTTCTTCGTTCTTCGTGTTCTTCGTTCTTCGTGTTCTTCATTCTTCCGTTTTACAGATTTAATTTTGAAATAAAAGATTACATTGAATAATCCTAATAACAATCTAAAAAATCTAAATCTAACCACGGATTTATCTCGTGGGTGAAAAACGAATTCATATAAAAGGGCGGATTAACCCGAGAACCACAAGGACGAAAAACATACAATCAATCCAAAACCATCAATTGCATGCAATCAATAATAATAATCATGCATAATCACAGGCAATATTATTTTTCCGATAGAGCCAATTAATTAAACCTCGCTCTGAAACCAATTGAAGGGATTCGTGAACTGAATCACGAAGTCTGTTTGCCAAGGATCGTTAATTGGAATATCAAAATAAATTGCTATGCCTATGAACAATCCTAGCATGCTTCTATATTATTATGCATAAGAAGGTTTATGCGGAATACCTGGATTGATGAAACCTGAAGAACGCGTGCGCGGAGATTCCTCTTTATCTTTCCCACGCACAAAGATTTAATTTCCTAACGGATTGAGGAAATAAATCTATGAAAATAATAATAATATTTTTGAAAACAAGGAGAGAGAGAAGAAGAAAAATTCTTTTGATTTGATCTTCTGATCTGTATCCCAACTCGATCTGAAGAATGTGGAGAAGATTCTCTATCAGATCCCTTGCCCCGTTGAGAAGTAGAATTTCCTCCTCGTTCTCAGATCTTAGTCGATCACCACAGCTCCCAAAACTTGGTAGGCTGTGTGCAACTTATGATCTTGTGGTGTGTTGAGATCTGAGGAACTGAGGCCAATTTATAGGAAATTACTGGACTCCTATTGGGCTTGAGTTTCATGGGCCAGACCAGAATGCAAATAGCAAATAAGGCCTATCAATTAATTAATTCACATATTCAACCCAGAATATAAATAATTATTTAATATTGATTCATTCCACCAGAGAATCAATACTGTCCTACCCATTTTCTACCACGTTTTGAGGTACGGGTTGCATGGGCTCGGTATATCCCCACATTTAAGATTACAGACATTCGTTAATTAATTTAAGCTCTGACAAGCTATTTAATTAATTAACATCTTATATTCCTGAATCAATCCACTCAAACCTTTTCACTTATGCTTGAACTTAATCAGCCTGCAGGACTTAGCATAACGAACCTTTTGAGCTGTTCAGGGAATGTCACCATCCTATACTGGATGTGGTTACCTAGTTCCAGTACCAGACAGTCATGCACAAACTGCTACTACCCAAGATACAGATATACAAGCTCAACTAGAGCCTTTCACTGCAACTCAAAGTAATACACAATTTGCATATACTTCTGTACCTTCATTTAGGCTTAGGATCTCGTCAAGCCATAGAGATCTAGATTCTTTAAATGTCAGATAAAAGAATCGATCTCGATTTAGGTCCTTATCAATGTGTGCCCCACACCAGCATACCAAGCCATCCAAGATAAGATGCTTATTACTGCGTATGCTGCAGCCTACACAGACAGTTTATCCTGGAACTGTCTCAGCTGTGATAACTATTTATTTCTCGCTAGGTCAAACGATCCATACGATCTTCCGTGATCTTCTACACACCGTATGATCTCCCTATCGACGAGATAAGAGGATAATTGCCTTTGCGACACATGTTTGTTGATTCAGACAGGAAATGAACATACAACATTTATGATTCCCAATATATTAACCAATCGACCTTGTACATAATATACCAATCATAATGCTTTCAGTATATAAATCCATCATTTAATGCGTGCAACAGACGGCGACAAACCAGGAAGCGACACGTCAAAAGCACCGAGCATTTTGGGGCGTGGGACGCCATACAAACCATCTCAGATTTTCTGAACCATTGATTGAATTCAAAACAGTGTACCCCCAACCGTCAGATCCAGCACTAAGAAGGTATTTAAACGATACTTCTTCAAATTTGCAAACCTTCTGAACTTTGAATCTTTGAATCCCTAGATTTCAAAGCAGAAGTACATCCGAATTCTCTCAAAAATTCACCCAAGTCTCTCAAACATGTCTACCAATCCGAATCCCCTGCTCACTCCTGATATGTGTGTAAAATGACCTATTTTTCGATGTGTGCGTGTGCATGTTTTTGGCCATTTTACCCTCACATCATATACTTTCGTTGTTCTTTTGTCTTGTTTTCGTGTTTTCGTGTTTGAAATGTTGTAGGATGTGTTTTGAGCATAATATGGCATATTTGGTGGAGTTTTGGAGGAAAATCGTCCGAGTTTGGAGTCCGAAGAGGTTTGGTTTGTCCGAGCGAAGCAAAGGGAGAGTTTCGAAAGTTTGGAGGACCCGCTCGGTCGAGCGAAGCAAGCTTGGCCGAGCTGAGCCGGGTAGAGGGCTTGCTCGGACGAGCAGTGCAGGCTCGACCGAGCCTTGCTGGCAGAGAGCAAGCTCAGTCGAGCGGGTCTTGCTCGACCGAGCCAGATCGTGTCTCCCAGACTGCTGCGTTCTCAAAATGGCTCAGGCGAGCCAATGTTGGCTCGGGCGATTCGAGGCCCTGTTTGCTCGCCTATTGTTGGGAAATTTGGCTAAGTTTCCTCTCCCCAGTAGCTACTTGTTTAGATTCTAGTTTGGTGTTTTGGTGGATCAAATCCTAAGTCCTACCAGAGTCAGTTGTCTCTAGATAGCTCTAGATTTCAAATGTAAAGTCCTGTTTAGGTCTTTTGAGTTGTAAGTCGCAGCTGATCAAGACTCATGCTGGCTACTGTTCACCAGCATGATATGTACTTACCAGTTGAGAAAAGTCTCACCAGCAAGCGACTGACAAGACTCGTGCTGACACTGTTCACCAGCATGAGAAGAGCTAATGACTGGTCACTGTTCACCAGTTGGGAAGGTTTTCATCAGCAGGGAGCTGACAAAACTTAACAGCAGAATAGGTGTTCTCACTGACACTGTTCACCAGCGGTGAAGCCACCAGTCATGGGAGATTTCAAGAGTTAACATCAGACATATCGGTAGACTTAGATTGTGCCAGCGCAAGTCACCAGCAGAGACTGCCAGCACAAGATCACCAGAATGTTCTACCAGTCGGATGTTACCAGCAGAATTCAAGATTCACTCTCCCAGAGTCTTAGAGACAAAAAGAAGATTCGTCTGAGGAATAAACTGACAAAGTATGACTTTAAGGGAGGATACCTTAAAGTCTATCAGTTCAAGACACCAGTTCCGATTCCTCGTACTGACGAATAGTGCCGTTCTGACATAAAGAGATCAATGTCAGATAAAGTGGACAAAAGCATGGCGCTTTTCGGAAATTCCTACCTGCCGCCGTCAGAAGGACATGCGAGGACAGAGACCTTTTCCGGATGAGTCCAAACGGCTAGAAGTTTGAATGGGATCCCGCGTCTATAAATACCTGGGATCCATCAACATTCAATACTTCTTCTCTCGCTCAACTACCGAAAGTCAGAAACTTTATTGCAAGCAAGCAACTCTTTCGAGGCCTTTCTAAAGGCTATCCGTGTGTTGATTTATTCAAACACGAGACTTCAAGCTTCCAGCTTGTAAGTTATTGATCTCTTTGGTGTTCTTTCTCTTCCGAGGAAGTTCACAGCAGCTCTTGTGCCAGCCAGCACCTGAGTTATTACGGGCTTTTTGCCGTATTGAGAAGACACGTTCTTGGGAGAACTAAACACCCACGCAGTCAGCTAAGGAGGTTGAAGTGATGTGCTCGCACTCCAACAGCTGATCAGAGTTGAAGAAGGACAAGGCCGGGAGCGGTTGATCTAGTGAACTGGTGGACGAGGCATTCACCAGCTAGAGATAGATCGTAGGACGCTTGTACCTGATTACTCTTAGTGAAATTTCCAGTGCTACGACTGGAGATTGGACGTAGATCAGTTGATCGAACCACTATAAATCCTTTGTCTTTTATCAGCTTTCTGCATTTCATACTGATTTAAAACCCAGCACCCAAGTGCTGGTGTATATCTGAAAACTGATATAACTGTACAAACAAGGCTAAAAACATTCAAAGTCTTGAGCTACCAGCTGACGAGCCAGTCGCCAGTCAGCTGAGTACTCAGAGTGCCAGTTGATTTACCAGCTGACAAGGTCCCAGTCAGCTGAGTAACCAGCAGAGCGCAAGAAACGAACTAACACAGTTTCCGCTGCCAAGTTATACCCTGATAATCCGGGACCAACACCTATAAAAGGTGGGAAATCATTTAATTGAAAAACTTTTGCCCAAAATTAGAATAACCGTCACGATACTTCTCCCTAGATTCATCTCAAAACATCTCCCCAACCAAAATCAAGGAGAATCAAGCCACATTCCACGCATTTGGTGAAGATTGAAGAAGGAAGAGAGGTAGATTGGATTCAAGGAAGACAACCGTAGAAGATCAATCATTGACCTTGAAGTTTTGTAATGAATTCTTTCAATTCTCAATTTGTATTATACTTAACTCAAGGTATGGAGAACTAATTTCATTAGTGAGTGTTGTATTACGGATATTGTGATGGATTGAATCAATTATGCTTGTTTACTTTCCTATGAGGGGTTGATATTCACTTGAGCTTGTTCTTGCCTATTAGGTGTAGGTAATAGCCAGCCTTTAGGTAGTTGACGAGAACGTTGCAGCCAACACGCAGATGGAATCGTCGTGATAAGTGCACAATCTTATAATTCTAGTTACAATCCATGTGCGATGCTAGAGTTGTAGGGCGAGAATTGACGAGCTGTTTGGAGTGAGTTAGGGATTGATAACGTAGTTGTTTGAGGTTTCTAATTTCATCAACGGTCGATCACCGGTGCACAGGGGATTGACTAGGAAAGAGTCGGTTGCTCAACCTCATAGGAATTAGAAGTTGTTTGCAACATAACTTAGTTTAATTCGGATCAATTGAAGTTTACAATCACTCACTATCTTCTAAAGTTGTTGGATTTGTTATCTTGATCTACCTATTCACTTGATTGGATTGTTTGCTTGGAGAACTTTCAATTTGTTTACTAGTTGATTGATTGCATTTAAGTTTTGTTTACAATTTGTTGCCTTGATAGATAAAAGAAACCAACGACTATTGTGTTACCTAGCTATTAATACATTTCAATGGAGTAGGTGATATCCACTAGGGCGAATGAGAAGGAAACCGGATTGATAATTTTAACGTGATAATTGTGTGTGTTTCACACAGCTACCACGTTTTTTGGCGCCGTTGCCGGGGAATATTTTAGTAGGTCTTGTTGAATTATTGAAAGTTGAAGCATGGTATGCTAGGTGTTTGAGGAAATGCTTGTGTGAATATTTTTACTAACATTGTTTTGTTTGTTATTTGTGTTTGTTTGTTTTTGTTGGATTGTTTACTTGTAATTGGTTTTGTGAATTTTTCCTAGGTAGTTTATGATCACTCGATCAAAGGCTAGAGAGCTTGAGGCAAGGAAACTTCAAGAAAGAAGAGCACATATTCAAATTGATTTTGAGATGGCTAATCATGGAGAAGACACGGTTAGGATAGAAGAGTTAGAAAGGCAACTCGAGTTGATGAAAGCTATGATTAATGAGAGGAATGGTCCGAGGAGACCATTATAAAATCTTTTTTGACCTCAAGGTGAACCGTTAACGGGAGGTTTTCGGTTAGGAGTAAATGCCACGCAATTTGAGATAAAGCCACAGTTGGTCCAAATGATACAGAACAACCAATTTGGGGGGCACATAACCGAGGATCCAAATGTTCATATTTCTCGATTTTTTGAGATTGCTGATACTATAAAAATCAACCAAGTGCCTTAGGATCAAATACGGCTGCGGTTATTCACATTCTCTTTGAGAGATGGTGCTAGGAATTGGTTCGAAGGTTTGGACAAATCAAATATTGTCACTTGGGAAGAGTTGAGAGAGAAGTTTATATTCAAGTTTTTCCCACCAAGTTTGACTTTGAAGAGAAGGGCTGATATCACATTGTTCGGGCAAAGATACGATGAACCTCTATACGAGGCATGGGATAGGTTCCGAGAGCTTCTACGAAAATGCCCAAGACATGGACTTTCTCGAAGTCAACAGATTTGCCAGTTCTACGGGGGGTTGAACTATGAAACGAAAGTGATGTTAGATGCTTCATCGGGAGGAGCATTTCTTGATCTTGAAGAGGAAGAAGCTTGGAGGACAATTGAGAAAATGGCTGAGAATAGTTTCCATTGGCCGAAGGAACGCAAAGACTATCGATCGGTTAAGTCGGTAAATGAGGCCAAGGAAAGTGAAGAATTCAAAGAGCAAATTGCGCTCATGCAAAAGAAGCTTGATGCATTGTCTAAATCGGGAAATCAAAATGAGGATATGATGGTAGTTCGGCATGAAGAGCCACACCCGGAGAGTTTGAATTTTGTGAATCAAAGAATGTGGTTCAATGCTCGTCCCCAATACAATCCACAAGGGAACATGTACTATCATCCATCTAACCGTTTTCACCTAAATTTTTCCTATGCTAATCCAAACAACGCTCTCAATCCTCCATTACAAATTGAAGGGGGAAGTAGTGGTCAAGGATATGTTGGGGGAAATAGTAGGTATGCAAACCTAGAACCGAGGAGAAATTTTAATGAAGAAATGGATAAGAGATTTGAGAAGTACGATGGCATGTTTTTCGAAATTCAACTTCAAATTTTTGCTATCGCTAAACAATTAAGCGGGAAGCATAAAGCTGGGAAGTTTCCGAGTGATACGGAAGTGGTGCAAAAGAAAGGTTGTAACATGGTAGAAGGTGAAAGTAGGATGGAGGAAAACTTGGAAGTGATGACCCCTAAGATAGAAATGGAGGAAATTGATGAAGAGTTGAAAGTGGACATTGAAGAAGAAAACGAAGCAGAAGTAGAAATTGAGAGAAAAGAATCGGACAGGGATGAGAAAATCGAAGATGTGAATTTCTTTGATTATGTGAAGAAAGGTGACATCGAAATGCCTTTACCGGAGGAGATAGAAAGGGTACCTATGTTGGATAATTTAGTTGGAGGAGAAGAGATCTTGGAAAGTGGTACTTGTGAGCTTGGAGAAAGAAATATTGCTAGTAAGAAAGAAGATCCCGGAGGTTTTGTAGTTGGATGTAAGATTGGAGATAAATGTATTGAGAATGCATTGTGCAATTCCGGAGCAAGTGTCAACCTTATGTCATGGGACTTGTACAAGGAGTTGGAGGTTGGAAACCTCAAATCTACAAGTCAAGTGCTTCAATTGGCTAATCATGCTTTGTTTTGCCCAAAAGGGGTGGTTGAAGATGTCCATGTTGAAGTGTTGACGTTTACCTTTCCGGGAGATTTTCTTGTAGTTGACATGAAAAATAAGGGGGGTATACAACTGATCTTCGGGAGGCCATTTTTACACACAGCCGTTGCTTTATTTGACATGAAACATGGTGAACTTACATTCCGTTGTTGTGTCAAGGAAGTTGTATTTTCTTTACCTCCGAAGAATGTGGATGCAAGTGAAGTTGAGAAAGCTGGAAAAAAAAAGGTTGAAGGATGTGCTTGATCCTGGTTTAAAACTTATAAGTGAGGAGAATGAAGTTTACAAAGATCCGGGGGATAAAGAAGAACTTGATCAAAATCATTTGAAGAAAGCTCGAGTGGATAAGGATCCACCACAAAATGCAAGAAGGAAGCTTCTTTTCCTGGAGGAGCATGTGATCATTGACCGAGGTATGAGTTCCGATTCAGCACCTTTTGACCACGATTGACATGAGGTATGATCGTCGAGCTTTCGACGTTAAACAAGCGCTTATTGGGAGGCAACCCAATGTTTAAATTTTGTTACTTTGTATTTTTGAATAATGGTTTGTTATTGATTTTTATTGAATAATGTGGTTTGTTGTTGTGAAAGGTTCCTAATTGTTTGTGGTGCTATACTTTCATTTGACAATTTGTGTATGAAGAATAGAAAGGATGGAAGGCAACATGATCGGGAAGATGCTAAAAAGAGGGCTGAAATTGGCTGAAACAGGGGAAGCTCGGCCGAGCAACGCAGGCTCGGCCGAGCTGGGTCGAAGGCCTTGGACAGTGGCCTCGCTCGGTCATGCGAGGTAGGCTCGACCGAGCCCAAATGTGCCAGCAGCCCCGTGCGGACAGACACCTCGCTCGGCCGAGCCATCTGGCGCTCGACCAAGCTGCGCACAAATTTAAAAGATCGGTCGAGCAATTGCTCGACCCATTTGCATCTCGGTCAAAATTTCTCTTCTAAAATTTTCTCCCATACTTTGGTGCATTGAATTGTTCTTATCTCACCCTTCAATTTCTCTTATGGCTAGCAAACGAGCGTGGGGTGAAGGTTCTTCTTCAAGTGGGCGCCCAAAAGAAATTGATGATGAGGAGTTTGCCAAATACAAGAAATTGGCAACACGGCAAGTTGTTGGCACCAAGTATTTGTGCCGGGAGACATTGAATGCAATGAAATTAAAGGATGATGTATGGAGTCTACTCAAAGGTATTGGGTGGAAGAAGTTGCTCAAGGCGAATTAGCCCGGATACATGGATTTGTCAAGGGAGTTCATGGCTTCGATCACTGTCATGAAAGGTGCAGGGGGAATCCCATTGTCTATGAAGTTCAAAATCCGAGGTAAAGAGTATTTCTATCAACTTGCTCAAGTTGATGAGATTTTGGGTGTGATCCTGAGTCTGTTTTTGTACATGAGAATGTGAGATTGGGTGATTTTTGGGAGGAAATTTTGGATATTCCATCGGGTGAACATTTTAATATTAAGAATTGTCGTGCTACTGCAATTAGGAATCCAGTAATTAGGTACATTCATAAATTTGTTGATGGTTCTGTCTGTGGGAGGTATGAGTCTAGTAATGTGATTACGCCGGAATTGTCTATGTTGTATGCTTTGATGAATGGAATTCACTTTTCTTTGGGGGCAATGTTGATGGATGAATGGAGTCGGGGTGCTAGTACAAAAACTCGTACTTTTAGTTGTGGAATGCTTACTCCCATTTTTGAGAAAATTGGTGTGGAGTTATCGGGTAATTATGCTCCTGCTGTATATCTTGACACTCATTCTTTGCTTGCTGGGAGGTTTCTTGTGCCTGATCCTCGTGGTAGTAGTTATTACTATAAGTTTGGGGAGAGGGTGTTAGAGCTCCCTTGTGATGGGTTGACTACTGTCGAAGATTTGGGGGATCATTCTAACTGGTTACTTGATTCTGATGATCACAAATCTTTTGTTGGAATTCTTTCGCCTGATGGATTTTTCAGTTCCTTGGCCGAACTGAGAGTGCGAGGCGAGTCACAGGATGCCGGTCCCAGCACCCGAGCTCCCCCACAGCCCAGGCAGTCTTCGACCACAGAATGGCAGCAACAGATGATGACAATGCTCACTAGGACTACTGATACAGTTGATTCGTTGTCTTCTTTTTGCAGGGTTTGGATATGAGGTTGAATTCTTTACATGATGATTTTGCTACTTTCCGGGAGGGTTACATGGTGGATCAAGCCACCATTGCATCGAGGTTCGATGGTATTGACCGGAATGTGGAGATCCTGCAGGGGGATGTTCGTGAGCTCCATCGCCGAGTGCCAGTTCCGTATTCTCGCCGCCCTTGTCAACCACCAGCAGATTAGGGAGAGTGAGCGCGCACCGTATACCTTTTTACAAACTTAGTCTAACTTGACTAAGTTTGGGGGGATTGGTCGGTATTCGGTGCTCTACTCTGGTTCACTCTTCTCATTCTATCTTTACTTCTATCTTAGTTTAGTTTAGTTGAATTGAATTTGAATGATTTGGTTATTCGATTTGGTTGTATAACAATATTTATTTACCTTCACTTTGGATTTTACTTTGGAGATTTGGTTATGGATGATGTTTCGATGTTTGGATTTTTATTGAATGGTTGTGATGAATCATTTCGCGAGCTAGCATGAGTTGAATTCTTTCTATTTGGCTTTGGTGTGTGGATATGTATAATGGTTTGGCATGAATGGTTGTGCTAGTGGATTATTGTTATAATTTTTCTTGAGATATTGGTTTGTGGTAAGTTTGGTGGATATGAGAGCTTATTTGGCTTTATTATGCTCAATTGTTTGGTGGTGTTGTATTGATGTGTAGTAGGTGCAAATAAGGAATGGAGTGCGGTTTGATCATGTCTACCGATGGGTAACAATTTCTATCGTTCCTCCTACCATTTAGTTTCAATTTAATTGTTCATGGCATGTAGATTGTTAATTAGGTTGTTGAGTGCTTGTCGTGTGTGTTTGATGAACCCAAACAAGAATTTGAGGTTTGAATCATGATTTACTTTGTAAGGCTTTAAATTTGCTTTGACCAATGATAGGGCATAATTTAGTTGTTAAGGCATGCTCGAATTGAACTTTTGTGTGAGGTTAATGCCTAGGACTTGACAAAAGCCAAGAGTTTTTTAGCTTTGATATTGTCATATTTTGATTGATTGTGAGTGGCAAGATTGAGAGCACAAAATCTAGAACTTGAATATATTCTCTATCTATTGGGCATGAGTATGGTAACTAAAAAATGATCTTAGGCCATCGATTCTTAGCCTTTCCTTTCACTTCGGGAGTATAAGGTGGTTGATATCATAATTTGCCTTTCATACCCTTGATTCTCGTGATTGAGCTTAATGGTGATATTTCTTTTGAAATTATTAAGACAAATTTTGGGGGAATGAGTGTATGAGGGTGAATACGGAGATGAGAGTTGGGTTGGGAATTGTTTGAGTTGTGATTGTTGAGGCAATAAAGTATTGATAGAAAGATGGATGTGAATCCTAGAAAAATGGGTACCAACAAAACTTTGGGTACTTAAAGAAAAAAAAAAGAAAAAATGAAAAGAGAAAAAGAAAAAGAAAAGCATCATGACTGAAAAAATGATGTTGCTAGAAAAAATGAGAAAAGAAAGAAAAGAAAAAAAAATTATACATGAGAGTTGAGATTGAAAAGCCTCAAGGTTAGAAGTGGAGTGAAGATAATAAGTTTGGGGGTTTTGGGATTTGGAAGAAGTTCGTCACTTTAGCCCAAAACCACCTACCTTCTAGTAAACCACGTTATAACCGAAAATAAAGACCTTTTTGATTTTAGGAGCCAACTCATTGTAGTATAGTGGTGAGAATTGTTTCAAGCCTATGGAAATTGTGCTCGATATCTTGTGAATGAGTGAAATTCATCAAAACCCTAAACACGTAAGGGAGTGCTTTCATTTCTTTATACAATGTTGATGAGTGGTTTAAGTCGTTAGCATTAACTGTGTCACAAAGTTAGGTGATAATCTCGTTCGATAAGAGCATGCCAAGATGACTATGATGAGCTATGAGGTTGTTTGATGAGGTTTATTGATTGCCTTACTTTGTTTTGATTGAGGACAATCAAAGGTTCAAGTTTGTGGGATTATGATATGTGTGTAAAATGACCTATTTTTCGATGTGTGCGCGTGCATGTTTTTGGCCATTTTACCCTCATATCATATACTTTCGTTGTTCTTTTGTCTTGTTTTCGTGTTTTCGTGTTTGAAATGTTGTTGGATGTGTTTTGAGCATAATATGGCATATTTGGTGGAGTTTTAGAGGAAAATCGTCCGAGTTTGGAGTCCGAGGAGGTTTGGTTCGTCCGAGCGGAGCAAAAGGAGAATTTTGGAAGTTTGGAGGACCCGCCCGGCCGAGCGAAGCAGGCTCGGCCGAGCTGAGCCGGGCAGAGGGCTCGCTCGGCCGAGCAGTGCAAGCTCGACGGAGCCTGGCTGGCAGAGAGCAGGCTCAGTCGAGCGGGTCTGGCTCGGCCGAGCCAGATCGTGTCTCCCAGACTGCTGCGTTCCCAAAATGGCTCGGGCGATCCGAGGCCCTGTTTGCTGGCCTATAAAAGGGGGAAAATCAGTTAATTGAAAAACTTTTGCCCAAAATTAGAATAACCGTCACGATACTTCTCCCTAGATTCATCTCAAAACATCTCCCCAACCAAAATCAAGGAGAATCAAGTCACATTCCATACATTTGGTGAAGATTGAAGAAGGAAGAGAGGTAGATTGGATTCAAGGAAGACAACCGTAGAAGATCAATCGTTGACATTGAAGTTTTGTAATGAATTCTTTTAATTCTCAATTTGTATTGTACTTAACTCAAGGTATGGAGAACTAATTTCATTAGTGAGTGTTGTATTACGGATATTGTGATGGATTGAATCAATTATGCTTGTTTACTTTCCTATGAGGGGTTGATTTGCACTTGAGCTTGTTCTTGCCTATTAGGTGTAGGTAATAGCCAGCCTTTAGGTAGTTGACGTGAACGTTGCAGCCAACACGCGGACGGAATCGTCGTGATAAGTGCATAATCTTATTATTCTAGTTCCAATCCATGTGCGGTGCTAGAGTTCTAGGGCGAGAATTGACGAGCTGTTTGGAGTGAGTTAGGGATTGATAACGTAGCTGTTTGAGGTTTCTAATTTCATCAACAGTCGATTCACCGGTGCAAAGGGGATTGACTAGGAAAGAGTCGGTTGCTCAACCTCATAGGAATTAAAAGTTGTTTGCAACATAACTTGATTTAATTCGGATCAATTGAAGTTTACAATCACTCACTATCTTCTAAAGTTGTTGGATTTGTTATCTTGATCTACCTATTCACTTGATTGGATTGTTTGCTTGGAGAAGTTGCAATTAGTTTACTAGTTGATTGATTGCATTTAAGTTTTGTTTACAATTTGTTGCCTAGATAGATAAAAGAAACCAACGACTATTGTGTTACCTAGCTATTAATACCTTTCAATGGAGCAGGTGATTTCCACTAGGGCGAATGAGAAAGAAACCGGATTGATAATTTTAACTTGATAATTGTGTGTGTTATACACAGCTACCAACTCCCAAATGTCTGATTCATCTACTGAATCCCCCACTCATTCCCAAGTTTCTGTTGTTGCTGCACCCTTTCATGAACGACATTTGCCTGAATTTATTGGGATTGTTAAGAAAGAAGATGTAGAAGATCAGATCCCGTATGCCCAGCTGGTCACGCTCGCGAGAAAGAAGGAGCAGTTCGGCCTTACGAACTCTCAGAGGAGGGCCGCTCAAATTATGAAGGATCGCATCCTTTATACGCCACTTGCCGCTTCTCAACTTCCAATCTGGGTTATGGACACCCTTGCTAAGGAACAGGTCGTTGAATATTTGTCTGCTGAACCGTTGAGGTTTCACCCTCACATGGTTTTTGAATTTTATGCGAGAGCTGTTATCGCGGAGGAGAATCTGAAGTCTTTAAGACCTCTGTCTTTGGCACGATCATCAAGATGAGTGCCAAGGTGCTTGCAAAGAAGT
Organism: Plectranthus barbatus; assembly: GCA_026898455.1. Lineage (NCBI taxonomy): Eukaryota > Viridiplantae > Streptophyta > Magnoliopsida > Lamiales > Lamiaceae > Plectranthus > Plectranthus barbatus. Next base: position 56,402 of record JAPKLW010001377.1, on the reverse strand, counting down.
TCGAACTTCGAAACTCCAGAGAGCGAGTCACAAGTTACAAGGTCAACGACATAGACATGATGAAAGCTCTATGGAATTTGTGGAGGAAGCTTGACCTAAGTAAGGATATTCCCTAGAAGGTAGCCACGCCGATTAATCAGTTTCAGGATGAGTACCAACACCTGGCCGAACTTGTGATTAAAATGTTCCAATGCAATGCGGGGTCGTATTCGGAACTATCTGCGAAGAAATATGCCGTGATGATGGCATTGGTTGATGGAATTAAAGGTAACTGGGCGGAGTTTTTCTTTGAGCATTGGTTGGATCACGCTAAGAAAAACTTGAAGATCAAAAAGGATGGGATCTTCACATCTAATGTGAATTTTGGGCTGAAGATCAGCAAATTCATCGAGATGTATTTCCACAAGTCGAAGCTTGACAGGGGCAAGTCACTTTTGCCTACAGATTTCATTCCGCAGACAAGGAAGAAGCCAGCCCCTGCCGACCTTTCTTGCCCACTCATGCTGAACGGGAAATCCAACGTTGACCCCAATATCCCTACCTCTCCTGATGACGTTCATCCAGCAGAGTTAGCAGTCCAACAGTTGGAGCATGCGACTCCTCTAACTCCAGAGGAGATTGCTGCTGCCATGAAGGCCGCGGAGACAGCATAGTGCTTCCAGGACCTGGCTGATATAGAGAAGCTCGGAGAGCTTCCCGCTGAGCAAATGGATCCACTGGCTACTGAGGTACCAAAAAGGAAGAGATCAGAGGTCGATGCACCTGAGAAGCCGCAGAGGAGAAGGCGACTTGTCAAATCTGCTGAAAAAGAGGCCTCTGAGAAAGAAGACTCTGATAAGTCTTCACCTGCTGAACCTGCTGCTAAGGAACAAGAGCAAGAAACTCCTCTCTCTGCTAAACCTTTTGCTCAATGTTTAAAAGTTGTGAGGGAGAAGAATAAGAAGAGGAAGAGGACTCAAAAAGAGAAGGAGTACAAGGAATACAAGAAAGTGATGGCGCAGATCACTTTTGACTCAAGGGACAAGAATTTTTAACAAATCAAGGCAACTGCTGACGAGCTAGCAGCAAATAAGGCTGCTGACGAGCTAGCAGCAAAGGAAGCTGCTATATTGCTAGAGCATGCAGCACAGGAGGCTACAAGGTTAGCAGCAGAGCATGAAGCTCAGGAGGCTGCTAAGCGAAAAGGGAAATAAGTTGTTCAAGTTCCCACCACCACCCCTTTGCCAGAGCATGATGCCTTGTCCGACAATGACTTACACACACTGTTGGAGGCAGGGGTCTTTGATGCTTCTGAGCATCCTGAAGGCCAAGGCGGAGTTATTTTTCGGGAGCCTATTGCTCAATATGCTCAGAATGTGGATGTTGGAACTTCTGGTTCAGGACAGAATGCTGAGCAAATTGCTAGCATTTCACATAATGTTGAGGAGAGGCCCAGCAGTGGAGGAGCTAGGGTTCGAATGCTGAAGCAAGGCCTAGAACGGATATTCCCTCATCTGCTGAGGCGATGCAGGCGGACGAAGAAAATGATCAAGGCTTTTTTAGCCTCATGTTATTCGGATTCTGATTCCGATGGCGAACTTGAAGATGTTTATGACGTCAGATTCCTAAGGAAGATTCCTACCGGCACCAATGAAGCGCTCAGAATTCCCTTCAAAGGACTTCCAGGGCGCAGATTCAAGACAAGGAGAGTAGCACAATGGTGTGCTCCCGTCTTTCCTGAGGAAGAGGTAAATTCAGATCTCTTTTCCATGTTTTCCGAGATTGAGGAATTTGTGCTAGCTGAGATAGAGCGAGATATTGCCAACATTCTGTGTTGAGTTAGATGAGACCATAAAAGAAGGGAAGGTGTTAGCAAGTGAGTTCAGGCGATGGAAATTCTTTGATTACGTCATGCATCAACTATGCTTTGAGGAAAGGATGCTGGTAATCACCACGAAGGGCCTCAACTTCTGGAGGAACGAAGTACAATGGGCAAACGATTGGATTGATCAGGTGCCCGGGACCAAGCAATTTTCAGATAAGCAAGTACTTGCAAGACTTCAAGACAACTCTGCCAAAGTCAAGCTCTGCTCCAGATGGTCATTCTGATGCTCGTATTGAGCTGTCTAAGCGCTAGGCCAGAGCTGCTACTGAATATCGCAGGCGTCAAGCAGAATATGAAAGTCAGAAGAAAGAGCGATTGCTGGCAAGGATGGCTGCTGCGCGAGAACAGGAGGAGCTAGAACAGAACCAGAGTCGTGAGCTGACCATACATCATGACAGAGCGGAGGAAATGCTTACACTTTTCTTGGGAGATAACATCTTAGAAGTGGCTAGAGCTACACAAGCGGCTGAAATAGCAGATGCAAAGGCAGCCCAAATTGCTAAAGCCATAGAGGAGGCATGGAGGATTGAGGAAGCCGAGCGCATGGTAGAGGAGGCTCACTACTTGACCGCACTTGTAGAAGCAACAAAGGCATTTGAACTTGCTAAGGCTATGGAGAAGGTCTGAAACATGGAGGAGGCCAAGCGCATACACGAAGAAGCTATGTACATGGCGGCCCAAGGCGAAGTTGATATTCAAATGGAAGAAGTTGAGTCTTTTACAGGCAGCGAATTGGTGTTAGAAACTTCTTCCTTGGATGCCCTGCCTGTAAGCTCTATAAGTTCACATGACATTCACTCTTGTGTTCATGTTGTTGTTCAATCTGCGCTTCAACATGCCCTATCCACTACAATTCCCCTTGCCATTGCTGAGAAAGTGTCTATGGAGGTAGCTGATGTAAGGAGAGAAGTGGAGGATGTCGAAGTATAGTGTCGGAAGTACGAGAAGATGTAGCAGAGGTTAAAGGAGATGTATCTGGAGTAAAGACAGATATGGCCGTGATGAAAGATGAAGTAGCTGATTCTCAGAAAAAGCTTGTGCAAAGTGTTCAATCCTTTTCTTCTACCTTCTTTGCTGCATACAAAGAGGGGGAAGAAAAGAGAATTGATGAAGCTGAGAAGAGGAAGCGAGAAGAAGATGAAATAGCTGCTAAAGAAGAAGAGAGAAGACTAGCAGAAGAAGAATTAAAGAAGAAGGAGGTCGAACTCAAGCTGAGGAAACTTGAGATGGAGAACGAGAAACTTGCTAAAAAATTGGAGAGGGAGACTGCTGACCGAGAAGCCAGCAAAGCGCTATATGACAAGTTCATGCAGATGGCTATGAGCAAATTTGATGAGTATAACAAGAAGCCTGCTCCCGACTCCTGAGCCGAATTGAATATGTTAGCAAGATTTCTTTGTAATCTTTTTATCTTTTCAGTTTCGATGTACTTGCACAATCTCTCAATCATATATATGAAACTGAATCAGACTTAGACAATTACTCATTGTCCACTTCTGATCTTTTGCGTGTTTTAGTTGATATAAACTATTCGTGTATTCGACGAAATTGCATGTGGATGCTGAGTTATTTGTTTTGTGATTGGTAGTAAATGCTTGCTGATTAATTGGGTGCTAGATTCTAGCATATTCCTAGAAGCATTTTACTTGTGTTTTTAATCAAGAATATTTCCCAGCATTTATTGAGGGGGAATTTATTTAAACCAATCCTTGCTAGAATTAAGTTGGTTAAATTCTAAGATAGATTGCTAGAATTACTTGTAAACTCATAAATTTTTCCTCTTAGATTCAGCAATTGATAGTAAGCTTTGATCGGACCAAAAAGGGGGAAATTGTTAGAAAACTATTCCTTGATATATATTGTAAATCTCCCTTTAGGATCAAATTGTAAAGGTTTTGTTGAATCATAGCCTTAGTTAGTGTGATCGATCATTGCTAAAGTCTAGTTAGTCTAGCAACTCTGTGTAAAGTCCTGTTTAGGAAATATTTCGAGTTGTAATAGATTAGAAGTGCTTGCGAAAGATTGATGAAGGATTCAGCAATTGAAACGAAGACTTTGGAAATTCTGGATGCTAGGAACGTTCTCAGCAGTCAAGCAGATTGCTAGAGAAGTCAGCAGACATAAATGACTGCTAAGGAGATAGCGGTCAAGTGCTGAGAAGAAATGATTGCTAGGAGTTTTTACTCAGCAGTCGGAAGAAAAGAGATAGCACAATGCTGAAGGAGTCAGCATTCACTATTTACTCAGAAGATTGCTAGAAGTAATAGCAATAAGGAATCGACCCAAGTGCTGAATACCCAATTGCTGAGGGGTCAGCAATTGGATACAAAGCAGACTGCTAGAAGAGCTCAGCAGTCAAAAGGTCGAAGTACTTAGCAGAGTACTCCCAGCATTCTCCGGGAGAATGCTAAGCAAGGAGATATTCATCAAACACTTGTTTAATACTACCGTTCTGACTAAAGGTACAACCAAGGACGAGTAGCCTCCCTAAAGTAGGTAAAAATGCACTGTACACGCCGGAAAGGACGTAAAAGTAAGTAGCTATTTTGGACAAAGGAGACGTTGTGTCTATTGGGTCTGGAGATTTAAAGTTTGAATCTCCAGATATAAAAGAGAAGTCCAAACAAGAGAGAACAACCTCTTGAGGCCCCTGCAACTACTCACGACTAAGATAAACTTTTCAAGCGAACAAAAAGTGAGAAAATAGTTGGTTGAGAGCACATTAAAGACAAGGAGAATCTTAAGCTCTCAACAGCAAGTGTCAACCATCGAATATATGACACTGCATTCAAGAGGATTCCTTGACTCTATTCAAGGAACAATCATTGGGATAACTTCCATCCTAGGAAGCATCCAACAGTCACATCTCTGAAAAGAGATTCACTACGACGGGCTGTTGCCAAAACCCCCAGAAAAGTTCGGAAGGAACTATAAAGCTTCCATTGTAGCAAGGTTAAGTTTTACGAAGGTGCGCCATTGACTTAGCCGTAGCTATCGACCGAAAGATCCAAGTAACGGAGGATATCTTTGTAGTGGCTGGCTCGAAAGCTCACCACCTGCTACAAGAGATAGGCAAATCCTTGTAATTAAACATATCTTTTTAGTGAATTCTTAGTGTTCTACTGAGGAATGGATGTAGATCTTTAAGGATCGAACCACTATTAACCTTGTGTTCTTGTTACTGTTTTATTGTTTCTGCTGTTGATTTAAAACCTAGCAACCTCAAGTTGCTAGAGTATATCTGAAACAAATGTAACACTTACCTTGAGCTAAACATTTGAAAAGAGACTAAGTGCAAGATACTTAATCATTCTGCTGCATTTGTTAACTTAGTCTTCTGCTGCTTTAACAACAACTCTGATCAGGGACCAACAGTAAGATAAGAGAATATCGCTGTTCTCGCATGTAAGTTTGTTTACAGATAGGAGATAAAGCTGAATGTATACACATTGTATTAAATGCTTTTAGTAGAGAAAACCCAACAATAACTAGTGTCTGTTGTATTTTTACTTGAAAAATAAGAACACGAAGACTATAACTCGTGCTGAAAGTTGCAAGTCTTGTTGGGAATTATTCTTGAAATTGTTAAGAATTATTCCTAGATTTATGTTGTAAATCTCCCTTGTAGATCAAATTGTAAAGGTTTTGTTGAATCAAAGTCTTAGTTAGTTTGGTCGATCATTGTTGAAGTCTAGATAGTCTAGCAACTCATGTGTAAAGTCTTGTTTAGGAAATATTTCGAGTTGTAATAGATTAGAAGTACTTGCAGAAGATTGCTGAAGGATTCAGCAATTGAAACGAAGACTTCGGAAATTCTGGATGCTAAGAGTGTTCTCAGCAGTCAAGAAGATTGCTAGAGACGTCAGCAGACAGAAATGACCGCTAAAGAAGCAATTGTCAAGTGCTAAGAAGAATTGACTGCTAAGAGACAGTAGTCATATGCTGAGAAGAAATGACTGCTAGGAGTACTTACTCAGCAGTCGGAAGAAAAGAGATAGCAGAATGCTGAAGGAGTCAGCATTCGCTAATACTCAAAAGATTGCTAGAAGTAATAACAATAAGGAATCAAGACCCAAGGGCTAAATACGCAACTGCTGACGAGTCAGTAGTTGGATACAAAGTAGACTGCTAGAAGAGCTCAGCAGTCAAAAGGTCGAAGTACTTAGCAGATTGTTCCCAGCATTCTCCGAGAGAATGCTAAGCAAGGAAATATCCAACAACGACTGCTAAGACTACCGTTCTGACAAATGGTACAACCAAGGATGAATAGCCTTCCCAAAGTATGTAAAAAAGCACTGTACTACGCCAGAAAGGAAGAAAAAGCAAGTAGCTCTTTTGGACAAAGGAGACGTTGTGTCTAACGGGTCTGGAGATTCAAAGTTTGAATCTCCAGATATAAAAGAGAAGTCCAAAACAAGAGAAGACACCCTCTTGAACCCCAACGACTACAACTACACCTGCTCATACGAGTGATAAACTTTACAAGCGAACAAAAAGCAAAAAGAGTAGTCGGTTGAGAGCACATTAAAGAGACAGGAAGAATCTCAAAGCTCTCAATAGCAAGTGTCAAACATTGAATATCTGACACTGCATTCAAGTGGAGATTTCTTGACATTATTCAAGGAACAATCATTGGGATAACTTCCATCCTAGGAAGCATCCAACAGTCATATCTCTGAAAAGAGATTGACTAAGACGGGTTGTTGCCGAACCCCAGAAGAGTTCAGGAAGGAACTATAGAAGCTTCCATTGCAGCAAGGTTAAGTTTTACTAAGGTGCGCCCTTGACTTAGCCGCAGCTGCCGAAAGATAGAAGTAACGGAGGATAGCTTTGTAGTGGCTGGCTCGAAAGCTCACCACCTGCTACAAGTGACCAGCAATTCCTTGTACTTTGATATATCTTTTTAGTGAAATTCTCAGTGTTCGACTGAGGAGTGGACGTAGATCTTGAAGATCGAACCACTATAAACATTGTGTTCTTCGTTACTATTTTATTATTTGTATTTGTTGATTTAAAACCTAGCAACCTCAAGTTGCTAAAGTATATCTGAAACAATATTAACTCCAACCTTCGAGCTAAACATTTGAAAAGAGACTAAGTGCAAGTTAACTTGAACATTCCGCTGCATTTGTTAAGTAGTTTTCGCTGCTTATCACGACTCTGATCAGGGACCAACAAGTCTCGTGTCCAAGAATGGCACACGACAAGCTAAAATTTAGCCTCGAACGTTTGAAAGTTTTTTCATTTTGGAATTTTCGATTGATTGGAGTTTCAATGGTCTTCTCTCTTAGAGCACCTCCTATATTTATAGGCGAAGTGTGGAAAGATTTGAAATAGTAGCCGTTGAGAGACATATCGAATGTTGTCTAATCATTCACCTCTTTTTTCTTCAAAGGGCAAGTTGATTTACAGAAAATCTACACCTACTCCTAATTTTTTGACAAAAGGTGTTGACTTTAAACTTTGTGTCAGAACGGTTGTCTTCTTCAGTCCGAGGAACCGAACTGGTTGAACCTAGTGACAGTAGGTATTCCATTTTGTCTTAGGAACGCTCCTTGTAGTGTCAGTGCCTGGAGTTGAGAAGAGTTTGAGATCTTAGAAGCCATTTCAGAATCTATCTACCTACCAATGATTCAATTGCTGGAAACCGATGAATATCATTCTCAAGCAACTCAATATTAAGATTCATTCACTCTGAACACTTAATTACATTTGATATTTTTGTTTGAGTATTTGCAGGATAATAAGAAAACATAAATCATTTGCTCTACTTGGATGCTCGTGACACTGAAAGTTGAACAACTTAACTCCACTGTCTGTGGGATCGACCCTAACTCAAATTGGCTATCTACATAGCATGTGGGCTAGGATAAACCTGGTGACCAAATTCGGCACTTGGTATTCTTTACGCAAAACGACATCGCGTCAGAGAGGAAAAGTGTTGAAGATAAAATATAAAATGTCCAGTCTTTATTTCCTCATTCACCCTATTATCCACCGCCTCCCCACTTTCTCTAAAAAGGGGACTTATATATGTACCTCTCCTAGTTTAGCACTCTTATGTCACCATGATGCTGCTGATTTCAGATTGAGGATATTTGGTAGGAGACGCTGAATTTGAGCATTCTCCCTATGAAAGATGACGGTAGGAGGTAATAATTATGTATGCTTGTCACAGTGGTAGTGGATTCTAGCAAGCAGGGGAGTTGATGGTTGTCTTCCATTATTGGTTGGAAGTCCGAGGTAGAAAGCATAAGTGCTACGATGTCTTGCATGTTGTGTGAGCCACAAGTTGGTAGTTGAGGTCCTATGTCCATACCTTTTGAAGTTGGACCTTGTATTTAGAGGTGGCATCGAATAACCCGTGTTGTAAGGTTTTGGTCTCTGAGGTTCTCTAGCCGTATATCATGGGCTGGGTGGTTTGGGTCAAACCTAATTTGGACCTCAACACTATCTAAATGAAGAGTTCCATGTTTTCAGATAGTCGAGAGAGCTGACCAATAATGAAAAAGAAATTATGGTTAGAGTTCATAAGGAACTAACAGTTAAGTAAAATGTCACATGACACCTTCTCTTGTCATCTTATACTCCAGCTGTTAGTTGGCATTTCCAAATAAACAACTAACAGGATGATAAATCTCTTTAGTTATTAGGAAGAAATTTAAGATCAAACAAAAAAAAATTATAATCAACATTCGACTAAATACTCAGACTTATTCTTTATCGGATTGAATGTCAATTGAATTTAAGATCATCTACTCGCTGGTCAAAAGAATGAATATTAGTTGACTATTCGGCAGAAAGCTTGAAAATATTGTAGAAAGTTTGCAAACCGTACTAGATCGTACAACAATGGAGACCTTAAAAGTATGTGAATCTCTCAACGACAACTTTTCAAATGAAGTCAATAAATATCCTATCATAGAAAGGAGGTTACACACGAGACACCAAACAAGAACACAAACACATAAGCATACAAAACCTTTGCGCTCTTAATCTCTCTCTCTTTAAGCTATTCGTGTCTTCTCTAAGACGAGACCTCCGGTAACAATCAAATTGTTCTTCATCAAGTTTACCAAGACCTGACAAATAATTAACTTCGATCAATGTTTAAGCAAAGGAGCATAAAATTTCAATCCAACAGCCGACGAAGGTTTGAAAATGATTTTAAAAAACAAATGAAAGAATTTAGTGCCCGAGTTTACCATTAACACCTAGGTGTTGAAGTTTCAACACAGCAGAATTCAATATGTCTGAACTTATAAATATAGAGTAATGTTAAACAGAATGTCAGTGAAGTCAAAGTTTGACACATTCAAAGTTTAACACGTTCAAAGTTTAACACACGGCGAAAATTTAACGTCAGACACAAGGAATTAATTTTCATGAGTTTAGAGTATCTAAACTCGCGAGAGCCTCACGGCCAAAAATAGATTTTACTATAATAAAGAAGTTTACACAACAAAATCAAAATAATAAATATCCAAAACCCTTCTCGGTTCACTCCCTCGAAGAACTTTGAATTTACATAGAAGTAGAGACTACAACTATGAAAAGCGTACTTACGAACACACGATTCAACCCTAAAAACTCCTCTACCGTTGGATTCACTCTCCGGAGGTAGGATCCTTCTTTGGCTTGAATATCTTCGTGAGTTGAAAGCACTAGAACAAACGATCAAAAGCTGGAACGCCTTGCTTGAATAATATCTTGATGAATACCCTAAGTCGTCCCACTTCTATTCGCACCCCAGCACCTTTTTTATAGGTTTAGATGAGTGCATCTTCGTGTAGATTAGCCTCGTGTAGATATGATTAGCCTCGTTCTTGATATGTATATCTACATAAATATCTCAAATGCAAGCACTAGAGAAAGATATGTCAAAGATAGAGAAAGATATGTCAAAGATATGTTAAAGATATAAATCTATCTTTAAAGATTATGAAGTATATCTATTCAAATATATCTAGAAACCAAATCATATTCGAACCTAAATCTTTATAAAATATATATCTATCCTAGAATGAACTGAATTCACGAAAATAAATAAATACGAGAAAATAAGGAATGATAAGATTAAATCAGCAGTACAGTCTAACACTACGGTGTCAAACAGTACAGTCTAACACTACGGTGTTAAACATAGCTTCGACTTTAACACCAACGAAAGTTAAACATTGCATCTTCAATCTCCCCCTTAAGCTTATCATTCCTGTAAGCATTCCAAACACAATACTTGTAATTCAGTTCTATTCGACCTGCACAGTGAGATATTAAATTGCACCATAAAAGATATTAGACTTTTCACATAAACATAGAAATCATAATCATAAAAACTAAATCTTCTCCCCCTGAATGATTGCAGGAAAGAAAAGCTTAAGATTTCACGAAAAGTCCGTATCCAACACCAGGAAATTCAGCCCACACAACATCCAAGGTCACTTGATCAAGAAAAGGGAAACTGAGTTTAACACTAACTTTAACACCCCTATACTTCTGAACAAACCGTGACACCAAAGTACTCAACAATGAAAAAAAGACCCCTTTCTTTTTCTCCCCTTTTTTTTGTTTTTTTTTTTTTGTTTTTTTTTTTGTTTTTTATTTTATTTTATTTTTTTTTAATAAGGAAAAGAACAGAAACTGCACGCCTTCAAACTTTAACATCAGAGTGTTATACCCGTATAAAAACAACCGATCTGATAAAGAACAATGTCATGTGCCATGTTCCACAGAGATAGTGTTCCTAATAACATCCTATCTCCAGTACTTAGCTTGTGACATACAAATTTAGCATGTATTTCCTCATCATTCAACATGTTCCACATATATAGTGTTCCTAATATCATCCTATCTACAGTACTTTGAGAAATGACGATCGTACATGACAAACATACTCAATATTTTGACATTAAGGCCTCACTCTTGTACCTACCGTCTTATAACATGAGTTTTATACTCCATGTGTTGACATTAAGGCCTCACTCTTGTGCCTACCGTCTTATAACATGGGTTTTTTATTATTTTTTTTTATTTTGTAATCAGATCTTTAACACAAAAGGATATCACACAACCGATGATAAAGAATCAGGCAAGCAGAACAAAAACTGAATAACAACTGAATGTTGATCGACATAATTTACATTGATCAACATTCTACTCATACGAATTTAAGGAGCATTACACATACCGAGAGATTTTCTAAGATATGAGAATCTCTCAAAGTCAAGGGCCTTTGTAAAAATGTCTGCAATTTGATCTTTACTAGGAATGTGTTTAAGTGAGATAAGATCTTTTTCCACTAAATCTCGAATAAAGTGGTGTCGAATATCTATGTGCTTAGTTCTAGAATGTTGGACTGGATTTTTTGAAATCTCAATAGCACTAGAATTGTCACAGAACAGTGTTAAAGTTTCAGAAAACATACCGTAATCTTCAAGCATTTGTTTCATCCACACCAATTGTGTGCAACAACTTGCTGCAGCAATGTACTCGGCTTCAGCCGTTGAAAGAGATATACAATTTTGTTTCTTACTTGTCCAAGACACAAGATTTGCTCCAATCAGAAAACATCCACCACTAGTACTTTTTCTATCATCAACATCGCCTGCCCAATCAGCGTCGCTATAACCTGTAATGTTAGTACCAATATCTTTTGCATACCACAATCCCATGTTTGATGTTCCAGATATATATCGAATAATTCTTTTAATAGCTTTCATATGAGATTCTTTGGGGTCAGACTGGTATCTCGCACAAACACCAACACTAAAAAGTATATCAGGCCTACTAGCAGTAAGGTATAACAAACTACCTATCATTCCACGGTATTCGGTAGGTTCAACACTAACACCACTACTATCTTTGCTAAGTTTGACACTGGAACCCATTGGTGTTTTCATGTGTTTTGCAGACTCTAACCCAAATCTTTTCACAAGATTACATGCATATTTACTTTGAGAAATAAAAACACCTTCGTGAGATTGTTTAATTTGGAGTCCTAGAAAATAGTTTAACTCTCCTACCATACTCATTTCAAACGTGTCAGACATCATGGTGAAAAAGTCATCTACAAGTCTGACATCAGTCGCCCCAAACACAATGTCATCAACATAAACTTGAGCAACTAAAAAGTTCTTACCAGTATGTTTTATAAAGAGAGTTTTATCCACATTACCTCTGCTGAACATTAGATCAAGTAGAAATTCAGTTAGTCGTGCATACCATGCTCGAGGCGCTTGTTTGAGTCCGTACAACGCCTTCTTCAATTTGTACACATGATCGGATTTTGATGGATCCTCAAAACCTTTCGGTTGTTCAACATAAGCTTCCTCATTTAAAAAAGCACTTTTTACATCCATCTGATACAAAGAGAAGTTAGAAGCAAAAGCAATAGCAATTAAAATCCGTATTGACTCTAACCTAGCAACAGGAGCGAATGTTTCATCGAAATCAATACCTTCTACTTGAGTATACCCTTGAGAAACTAGCCTAGATTTATTCCTAACAACATTTCCGTTCTCATCAGTTTTATTTTTAAAGATCCACTTAGTTCCAATCACGTTTTTGTCTTTAGGCCTAGGAACTAAGGTCCAAACGTCATTTGAAACAAATTGATTTAACTCTTCCTGCATTGATAAAATCCAATTCTCATCTTTTAAAGCATCAGAAACATTCTTAGGTTCAATTTCAGACAAATAACAAGTAGAATGGAAGATGTTAAACTTAGAAGTCATACAAACCATTTTTACCATCACTTTGTAATTGACAGGGGCTTTCTTGTGCGTTTGTACTCATTCAAGAACACTTCCAATGACCTGAGACGGAGGATGATTCCATTTGATGTGAAGAGGTGGTTCTCTTTTTTCCGAGTTTGAACCAAGGTGTCAGAGATTTCCTCTTTGTCCAAATCTGAACCATGTCTAACATCGTCATCCTCTTTGTCAGTGTTAGAATCTGGAGATGTTGGACTTTTTGTCTCTCTAACATCCGGACTCATTTGATTTACTGATTCTACGTCCTTCTCTATGAGGTGAGATGTATCTTCCAGGTCCTGTTTATCAAGTAAAGTACCTGCATCATCAAAGACAACATTGATAGATTCTTAGATAGTTTTAGTATGTAGGTTAAACACGCGATAAGCTCGACTATTACTGGAATATCTAAGAAAAAGTGCCTTGTTACACCTGGAATCAAGTTTGGTTAGATAATCTCTATCATTCAAAACATAACAAATGCAACCAAAAACATGCAAGTATTTCAGATTGGGTTTTTTACCTTTAAGTATCTCATAGGGAGTCATTTTGGTTCCGGGTCTAAGATATACTCTATTTATTAAATGACACGCAGTGTTGACTGCTTCAGCCCATAATTTCTTAGAAAGATGCTTAGAGTGTAACATGACTCTTACCATTTCTTGGAGTGTGCGGTTTTTCCTTTCACCAACACCATTTTGTTGGGGAGTTTTAGGAGCTGAGAATTCATGAGTAATACCCTTTCTTTCACAAAATTTAGAAAACTCAACATTTTCAAATTCCCTTCCATGATCAGTTCTAATACGTATAACATCAACATGATAAAGTTTTCTAAGTTGCCTATATAACTTTCTGAAAAACTCAAAGGTGTCAGACTTTTCCCTCAAGAATTCTACCCAAGTAAATCGAGAATAATCATCAACACAAACCAAGACATACCTTTTTCCTCCAACACTTTCTACTTCTATAGGACCCATCAAGTCCATATGTAGCAATTCAAAGCAAGCATTAGTGTTAGTCATACCCAAAATGGGATGAGAAGTGCGAGTTTGTTTACCTTTCAAACATGAATCACTAACCTTGTCGGTGTCGAACTTTAGTTGAGGAACTCCTTTCACAGCATCATACTTGAGAAGTTTCTGAATACTTCGAACATGTGCATGTCCCATCTTCTGGTGCCATATTTCAGCTTCATCAGGTTATGTTAGAAAACATTTTCCATCTTGATCAGCTTGATAACAGTTATCAGTTGATCTACTACCAAACATAACACAATTGTTATTATCATCATACACCTCACATGTGTCTTTGTCGAACTTGACTGTAAGTCCATCATCACACAGTTGAGTTATGCTAATTAAGTTAGCTGTCAGACCTTCAACATATAGCACATGCTTGAGTTTTGGAAAATCTGGAACAGTCAAAGTTCCTTTACCAGTGATCTTCCCTTTAGCACCACCACCATAAGTAACGGTTCCTCCACTTACTTCTTTAAAATCAGATAGGCAAGACTTATCACCTGTCATATGCCTGGAGCATCCACTATCAAAATACCACTTGCCTGCAATGTTAGACTTTAGAGAAGTATAAACAGCTAGTCATGTTTTATCCTCTTTATAACCTTTTTTAAAAATTTTCCTTTTCTCGTCAGCAATCCTAAATCTACAGAAAGGTTTTATATGTCCAAGTCTATTGCAGTAATGACACACGAACACCTTAGATTTTTCTTTGACATGTTGTTCAGTGATGTTAGACTCTGCTCTAGAAAATTTTATAATATTTTTCTCAGACTTTAACATATCAGGATCAACAGACTTTAACTTTTCATAACCCAATCCACTACCATTAGAAGGTTTAATAGACAATATTTCATCAAGTGTGGTTTTACATTTGTTTATTTTGTCAAACATAGAGTCAGCATCACGTACCTTGCTCTTTAACACACTTACTTCTTGATCCCTGCGAGTTAGTAGTGCCTCAAGTCGAGAGATTTGTCGCCTTACGGATGAATTCTCTTCTTTCAGCTTTAGAATCTCATCATTTTGATCTTCACACCGTTTATCAACTATGTTGAAGTAGTAATTCATCTTCTCCATCTCTTTGGGAGTGGTCTGGTAAGTCCGACACTCCTGATTCCTGTCATAAGAAGAATGTTTAACAACAAAATGTTTGACATCAGTATTAATGTACCAGTTTGTGGAGTTTTCAGTTTGAAGGGTGTTAGAGTTTGACACAGTGTCGCTTCCTTCTTCTTCATCATCTTCAGAATTTCGAACTTCTTGAATCTCTACATCAGTGTCCATATGTTTTTTAGTTTCAACATATTCTTCAATCTTCACATGGAACATTGCTTGATCCAGTTTATCAACTTCATCATCTGACTCTGACTCTTCACTTAGAGTTGTGTTAAAGTTGAGCTTTCTCTGTCTGAGTACTGTTGGACACTCGTTGGCATAATGTCCGACACCTGAACAACCATGGCACTTTACAGTGTCGATGTTAGACTTTTCTGTGAGAGAATTTTTACCTTTCCTTGATATATCTTCACTTCCTTTCCTTGTGGAACTTGAAGAGCTGTTTGAGAAGTTTGAGGGTGATGATGATACAGAACTCCTTCTATCTTTCTAGAGAGACCTAACAAGCTTGTTAAACTTTTTGGTTAGTAAAACAAGGTTTGGATTATCTTCATTAAGTAGATCCTCATCTGATTCCTCTTCCAGAATGTTTGACTTTGTTGTACTTTGTGATGCTTCAAATCCATATTTTCCAGCATGTAGTGCAACGCCTTTGGTCTTGTATCCTCGCTTCTGTTCCATTAGATTTAGCTCAAAAGTAGTTAGAATACTTACCAGTTCAGTAATCTCTAAGGTTGCAACATCCCTTTCTTCTTCAATCGCTGACACCTTGATGTTAAACTTTTCTGGCAGCGATCTTAACATCTTGCTAACTTGTCTCTCGTTGCTAATGAGTTCACCTAGAGCATTTGCTTCATTCGCCATGGATGCCATCTTCTCATAGTAAGAGGAAATAGTTTCTTCTTCCAACATCCTGAGATTTTCAAATTTTGTGGTGAGTAATCTCATTTTGGTCTTCCTAACACTAGCTGTTCCTTCACATTTTCCTTGGAGTATCAACCATGCATCTCGAGCTTCCGAACAACTAGATATTAACCTCAAACACGCAACATCAACTGAAACAAAAATAGCGTTCAACGCTTTAGAGTTAAAGTTAGAGATTTGTCGTTCATCAACACTCCATTGTCCTTCAGGTTTAAGTTTGGTAATGATTTTTGTAGCATCCTCAGGATCTTCAACAGTGATTTTTGGAGGTGTCCAACCATCCAAAATAGCAACCTACGCTCGTTCATCAATAGACTTGATGTACATCCTCATTCGAGACTTCCATAGAGAGTAGTTATTCTCATTACTCTCTAGAATGGGTGGACAACAAGCAGGGCTTGAGAAGTCCATAATAGTAAACTGCACTCAGAAACAAACAACTTAGTCCGTCAAAAGTAGGCTCTTGATACCAATTGAAAGAATTTAGTGCCCGAGTTTACTATTAACACCTAGGTGTTAAAGTTTCAACACAGCAGAATTCAATATGTCTGAACTTATAAATATAGAGTAATGTTAAACAGAATGTCAGAGAAGTCAAAGTTTGACACATTCAAAGTTTAACACGTTCAAAGTTTAACACGCAGCGGAAATTTAACGTCAGACACAAGGAATTAATTTTCACGAGTTTAGAGTATCTAAACTCGCGAGAGCCTCAGGGCCAAAAACAAATTTTACTATAATAAAGAAGTTTACACAGCAAAATCAAAATAATAAATATCCAAAATCCTTCTCGGTTCACTCCCTCAAAGAACTTTGAATTTACATAGAAGTAGAGACTACAACTATGAAAATCGTACTTACGAACACATGATTCAACCCTAAAAACTCCTCTACCGTTGGATTCACTCTCTGGAGGTAGGATCCTTCTTTTGCTTGAATATCTTCGTGAGTTGAAAGCACTAGAACAAACGATCAAAAGCTGGAACGCCTTGCTTGAATAATATCTTGATGAATACCCTAAGTCGTCCCACTTCTATTCGCACCCCAGCACCCTTTTTATAGGTTTATATGAGTGCATCTTCGTGTAGATTAGCCTCGTGTAGATATGATTAGCCTCGTGCTTGATATGTATATCTACATAAATATCTCAACTGCAAACACTAGAGAAAGATATGTCAAAGATAGAGAAAGATATGTCAAAGATATGTTAAAGATTTGAATCTATCTTTAAAGATTATGAAGTATATCTATTCAAATATATTATAAACCAAATCATATTCGAACCTAAATCTTTATAAAATATATATTTATCCTAGAATGAACTGAATTCACGAAAATAAATAAATACGAGAAAATAAGGAATGATAAGATTAAATCAGCAGTACAGTCTAACACTACGGTGTCAAACAGTACAGTCTAACACTACAGTGTTAAACATAGCTTCGACTTTAACACCAACGAAAGTTAAACATTGCATCTTCAACAAATAATTCTCAACAGTTAAAACAAAGGTTGTAAGAAACCAAAAACTGCTGAAATCAATAAATAATTGATGGTCGTTTATTTCTGCCCCCACGACATTACATTTATTTAGTTGTTTATTAATCATCGCATATATTTGTATAGCTAGATAGCACCAATTAAAGGATTTTTCATCCATACTTAACTTTATTGTCTTATACTCCCTCCGTCCCATGTAATTAGTCCCATTTGGTTTTGGCACGATAACCAATGTTAGTGAGTATAGTGGAATTAATATTTTATTGATGAGTGTAAAAAAGTTTGCCATTTTAGGAAATGGGACAATTAGATGGGACGGACAAAAAAGGCAAATGGGACTAATTTCGTGGGACGGAGGGAGTATTTAGTTTTGTTAATTACAGGATTGTGCTTTGCTAATCAACTTAAGAACCAATTGTTGCAGTTTCGAATCCATTAAAATATTCACTAATAACTTATTTGTGTGTTGCAGCACGGTTTAGTTAAAAATGAATACATGCTCTCTAGTTTTTTAATACTTTATATGCACTCAGTGATGAATCTGTACCCCATGTTAATAAGTAGATCCGCCCTCTTTTGGTTAAAACCGTCTCATAATCTTATTTTTTTATAAGTGTTATGTTTAACATATATTATAATTTTTGTATATGTATATTACATTTTAAGAAAGGGAAGGTCTTGGGTTAGGCAGGCCTAAACGATTTAGGCGGATTTTATCCATTAACCCAAGCTTTAAGCGGGTTTTATCCATTAACCCAAGCCCAAACCCATATAATATACCCTATTTGGGATGGGTGAACCCATTTGGGTAGGATAAAACCCTCCTAAACCGTTTAGGCCTGCCTAACGCAAGTTTTTGCCATTAAGAAATTATATTTTTAATAATCAATGTTTTTATCTCAATTATTGATGTGTTGAAATCTACAAATTCCTACATAAATTTTATTTTCAACATCAAATCTTATCTATAAATATAAATCGTATTTTCTTCAAATTTTACAAAAACTAGAAAAAAAAATATCATGGCCATGTTTCTATTTATTTCGTTTAAAAAAAATCAATTTTTACTTTGGTCTATTTCAACCTAACCATCAAAATATAAATTTTTATATCAACCACATAATGAAATCAACAAAAACATCATTACTCCCACATCGAAATGGAATCAATATATACAAACGACCTAAAAACACTACTAACTAGCTTGTGAAATTTAACACACACCTTAGTTGGGTAACTTGTGAATTTAGTTGTAAGAGCTTGATTTTCTTTTCTTCGTAATTAAGCCCAAATAATACCTAGTTATTCCCTTTTATCTTTGAACATTTTCTTCATGGTAAAGATCTCATATATAAAAAATTTTAAATAAATGATTCAGAATTGATTTCATTACCTTCATTGTTCGAGTTGAGCATATATTCTCGTCCAAACTTGTGGACTTGCTTCACAGATAAATGCTATTTTAGTAGCCATCTAATCTTGCTTTTGTTATTACCTTAATATTCTACATAGTATATCTTTGAAAATGGACATGGATGCAATTAACTTTCTAAAAAAAACTCCTCAAAAAAAAATTACTTTCTCAATAATATAAAATAAATACCCAAAAAGGAGATAATTAATGAGAAGGAAATTGAAAGAAGTCCCTATCACACGTTAAATCCAATAGTTGTGTAGCACCACCACCGCCCATGCTCTGCAAAGAGTTGACTAATATGGCGCAGAAAAATGGATTATGATGCAGCCTTTCTCTCTTCTTTTCCAATTATTTTTCTTTTTTCAGAGTTTTGTAGAAACAAGAGAGAGAAGGGATGATAGAGAGAGAGTCCAAGAAAAATTTGTGAGTTTCAATCCCCAGGTGGTGATGTTAATTCGATGTCTGGTAACAATCATCGCAGCATTATTGTGACTGCATCAACAAAGGACTCTGTACAACGACATACAATAACAATTGCACCAAATATATCTACACCTATTTTTAGTATCCCAAAATAAAATTAATACATCCAAATTTTATGTCACAAACCCACACACACATAGTATATTGCTTTCTCAAAAAAAAATATATATATATATATATATAGGGGTGCATTAAAGTTATAAGTGACCCCTTAGATAGGAGATGAAAATGAATCTGGACCTTCCTTTTTAATCATGAGCGGTTGAGATTTAAAAATATAATCAAAATGCGAATTGCATTACCAAGGACTACAATTAATTTTGAACTTCCTAGATATTGGTGAGATTATCCCTAAAAATTTGATTCCACGATTTTGAGAGAAAGCTTTGATCCCTCTACTTCATCTGGCGACCAAATTCTCTCTCTCCCTCTCTAGACTTTTCTAGAGTGAGAAACCTCCCTCTCTACTTCATCGCTGCTACCAGTACTATGGATATATATTTGTTTTCTTATTTATACACTTTTTCTTCAAATAAAACAAGCAAAATAGTAAACAGGTCAATTTAATAATAAATTAGAATGATACTTATAAATTATGAGTATTAAGTTTGATTCATTTGAAACAAATTTATTATTATTTTCCAAAAAGATGTGGTAAAATCCTTGTGATTATTATACTTTGCAGTTGAATTTTTTTTAAGTAATCTAAATTTTAAAATCATTGTGATTATTATACTGCAACTGTACAAGGGTATATAATGCATATTTATAAGCTTATATAATGCATATTTACAGGCTTATATAATGCATATTTGCATGTTTATATATTTTCAGATGTAAGTTGCATGTATTATTAAGCTTGTAAATATGCATTATCTAAATATGTATAGTTGCAGTATCTTATTTTTACTACGATTATCTTATTCGAAACATATGCAATAATGATTTCGTTTGAAAGATAATTAAATTTATCTTTAATTTGATATACGGTAAGTTAAAAAATAATTTAAATTGAGTGAGATATGATTAATTCAAGTTTTATAAGGAAATTAGAGGAGATAATATGTTGAAGGAAAAAAAATACGTGAGTATGAGATGAAAGAGATTATAAGATTTTTTTGTGGTCCCCCATGTTTAACTTACCTAAATGTCCTTGATTATTATTTAAATTTAAAATAAAAGGTAAAATTCAATTTTTAAGAATCAATCTGGACCATTAATTATATAAAATTAAGCGTCTAGATTTATTCTCTTCTCCTATCTAAAAGAAACTTGTGATATGATTATCACTATATATATATATATATATATATATATATATAGTTGAATTCATTTCTGAATTATATGTCCTGAATGAACTATGACCTATGATCCAGGCGTTGTTGGGAAATTATTCCTAAAATCTCCCTTAGGATTTATTTGTAAAAAGGTTTTGTTGAATCAAACCTTAGCACTTGGTCGATCATTTGCTGAATTCTAGATAGTCTAGCATATCTTGTAAAGTCCTGTATAGGTCATATATTGAGTTGTAATAGATTAGTCTGCTAGAAGATTTTCTAGCAGATATCGAAGGACAGCGTTTGCTAGAAGTCATACGCTAGCAGAATGCTAAGGCTTTAGCATTTGCTAACATTCAGCAAACCCTGAAAGATGCTAGCAGAACAGACGTCAAAGGATTGAGTGTCAGCGAAAGCTTTCAGCAGCCAAATAGACGATAACAGATCGCTAAGGAACATTAGCAGAGCAAGAGTGTAAAAGGCTGAAGCCATACTGCCGTTCTGACAAAAGTACACAAAGGACGAGACTTTCCCGAAGTAGTTCGGAAAGTACAGATCAATGCCAAAAGCAACTGATCAAGTCAAATCACTTTCGGACAAAGGAGCCGTTGTGTCTAACGGATATGGAGATTCAAGATTTGAATCTCCATCTATAAAAGGCAAGTCCAAAAGTGAGAATCGACTACTGCTTCAATCACAACCGACATTGGCAAACATTCAAGTGTGAGATTCCTTTGACAAAGCAAACAAGTGAAAAGTAGTCAGTTGAGAGCTCGTGATAACAGAAGTATTCAAAGCTCTCAACAACCAAGAACTGTCTTTCATTGAATATCTGACACTTCTCTTTAAGAGATTCCTTAACTTCAGTTGAGAATCTTCAATCATTGGGATAACTTCCATCCTATGAAGATCCAACAGTCATTCCTAGAAAGGATTGACTCCGACGGGCTTCTAGCCGCATTCCTGAACAGTTTCGAGGCAAACTATAAAAGCCTCACTAACAGCGAAGGACAAGTTACACTAAGGTTCCGCCCTTGACTTGGCCGTAGCTGTGTCTTGAAAAGTACGAATCATCGGAGGATAGCTTTGTTGTGGCCGGTCCGAAAGTTCGCCGCCTACTACAAGTGTTTGGCAATTCCTTGTACTTTCGTATACTTTTCTAGTGGAAATCTTAGCGTTTTGGCTAAGGAGTGGACGTAGATCTATTTGGATCGAACCACTATAAAATACTGTGTTCATCTACTGTTTCATTTATAACGGTTCAGACTAATTTAAAACCTAGCAATAGAGTTGCTAGCGTATATCTGAGAAGAAACATATAACATATCTTGAGCTTAAATACTACTTAAACAAAGATAAGTGTATGTGACGTGTATTTATTCCGCTACATTTCGTGTTTACGCTTAAGCACGACGACTCTGATATTTGAGGACCAACAAGTGGTATCAGAGCAGGAGGTTGAAAAACCGACTGCTTCTAAGTCGCTTTGAGACCTGATCTATCTTTTCCTTGCACTTTTATCCTTGTTTCACCTATCTAGCTCAAGATACTATTCAAGGAGCAAACAGAATGTTGAATCATTCACTTGGAAAGTACAACAGGGAGAACTTTACATCATCGAAGAAGCTTGCTCTCATACAGCTTCAGAGCATACATCCTCAGATGGCGGATGTACTTGTAAGAGGTCCTATTAGAATTATGAAAGCTAGCACTTTTATAGGACATGATCCTACTGAAGATGTTGCTGAAGGAGAGGAACTAAGGCCTCCGAGACCCCCAAGACCTCAAATGATTCCTAAACCTTTTGAGGAGTACACAAGTGAGGATAAGAAGAGAGCTCAATTAGAGCACGTGGCAAAGAAATTGATCCTTGATTCCCTACCAAAGCTAATGGCGGACAAAGCTCTTGAGCTTGATACTGCTAAGGAAAAGTGGGATTATGTGTGCGAGTCCTCCCAGGAGACAGACCAAATGAAACGCAACAAGCTACAGGTAGCTGTTGATAAATACGAATCTTTTTCCATGTTTGCAGGTGAATCCATACAAGCTATGGAGGAACGCTTCAACACTATAATTGGGGAGCTTAGTAATCTTGGAAAGAAGTATGAGAATGGAGAGATGAACCACAAGATCATTTCCAAGCTGTATCCTAGAGATGAGTGGTTTGTCAAAATGACTAGTCTGAGTGAAAAAGACCTCAGCAAAATGACCACATCCGAGGTATTCTCTCAACTCAAAACTCATGAATTTATAATACAACAATCGAAAAAGAATGAAGCAGCTATAGCACAAGCGTCATCTACATCCGCTGTTGGCTCTGAGGATATAGCATACTTTGCTAAAAAAGATTTTAACAAGTTTAAGATGAAGAAGCCCTACCATAACCAAGAAAGGTCTGCCCCAGCAACACGAACAAAGGAGGTTGCTACAACCTCAGGTTCCCAGCCTATCGATCTAAAGATCAGTGAGCTGTAAGAGCAAATGAAAAAGCTTCAGAAGTTGCTGATGGAGGCTAAGACCGAGAAAGAAACCAAGGAAACTCAGCTGTCATCCTTATATGCCCGCTCAGTAGAGCGAAAGCCGAGGACTTGCTTTGAGTGTGGCTCTCCTGACCACTTGAAGCATGAATATCTGAAAGTGAGCAAAGAAGAGAGAGAGAGCGCTTAAAGCAAAGGTTTGAAAGACGTGCTGTTAAAGCAGTCAAAAGGGCGCTTTTGACAAGAACAGAAGCTCAGGATATTCCTGAAAATGATGAGGAATACTATCTCTCTTCTGAGGAAGACGATGAGGAGGCCATGCTGGTTCTGATGGCAAACATTGTGGATGATCAGTTTGCTGATGCGGATTCAGAACAGAATGTTGAAACGGCTCTAGTAGTCGATGACAACGAGGTACTTTCAGTAAGCATTCCTAGTTTTGCAACCATAGAAGAATCAGAGGAATTCACCTTAGATTCTGAGGAAGACTATCTCACGAAAATAAGTGTAGAATTCTCAAAAATGTATGAGATTAAAAATGCAATCATTGGGGAGAACGCCTCGCTAAAACTTAAAATTACAAATTTGACCGAGGAAGTCGAAAGACTGAGGTCTGAAAGTGAGGGTTTTTCAAAGCTTAAAGCAAATTTCTCTGAATTGTCAAAAAAAAATTCATAATCTTGAAAAGGAGAACCTTACTTTGAAAAACAAACCCCAAGAAAAGTGCATTTGCAATTATACATCCAGCAAGGCAGTACTCAATGCCATTGTAAGCCAACAGAGAAATCACAATGATCGCTCTGGTTTTGGACTTGGATATTCGGAAAAAGCAACTACTTCTAAGGAGAAACCAATTCTATTTGTTTCTGCTGGAATGATAAATGCTAACAAAGAGGAAGGAACTGTCGTTGCTGAATCATCCAATGCTAAGCCGATTGCTGAGCAAAAGAATGGACGTTCACAGAATACGCCTGTATGATCTCAGCAGAGGTCTCCCGCAGAGAATGCTAAGTATTCGTCTGCTAGACCTCAGCAGAGGCCTAAGTCAGAGTCTATTAAACATACAACTCATGGACCTCAGCAGAGGAACCCAAAGTTGAATGTTGTGCATGAATCTGCTAAGCCTCAGCAGAGGAACAATAGAACGAATACGAAGTATGTGTCAGCTGGACCTCAGCAAAATCCGAGAGCATATACTAAACCGTATTCAGCAAGACCAAGGTATGCTGAGCGTTATGTTCCAAACGCAAGGACAGCTAAACCTATCTTTCACCACAGAAAGCAATATCATTACAATGCTGTAAAGGCAATATATCAGGAGAACACGCTACATAGGAGGAACACCTATACAAGGCCCGAGCCCAATCCATTCGTATTTTCAAGGGTGAGGAAGGCCAAGCACACCACTGCACCGAGATATAAACATGTCAAACATGTTAAGCCAAAGGTTGAAGAAATGGTAAACAGTGAAATCAAGAAGAAAATCTTGAAAGTCACTAAAATGTGGGTTCCGAAAGGAACTATGATGAGCGCTAATCCTGCAGGACCCGACGCTAAATGGGTACCTAAATTAACTTAATCATTTGTGTTGCAGGAACAGGATCCAAAAGCTCAAACTACTTCAAGTATATCAAACGAGTGGATCCTTGATAGCGGATGCTCAGCGCACATGACGGGAAATGAGGAGCTGTTCTCAGACTTGCAGAGATTTCTCTATGGATCAAAAGTCAAGTTTGGAGACAATAGTGAAGGCAAAGTTGTGGGAAGGGGATGCATTGAGAGCAATGGATTGAGGATAGTTAACGTAGCTCTCGTCTCCAACCTCAAACACAATCTGCTAAGTATTAGCCAACTTTGCGAGAATGGGTATATTGTTTCATTTGTCAATACAGGTTGTTCTATTGCTGACAATGTTACAGGGGAAGTGAAACTTAGGGGCATCCGAAAGGGTGGCCTATATGTTGTTGACTGGGAGAGTGGTCAGCAACACTCTTGCTTCCTAACCTTGAACAAAGAGGAAACAACATGGCTCTGGCACAAGAGGTTAAATCATCTAAATTTTAAAACTATTAACCATCTGGCCAAGAATGAACTTGTTGTAGGTCTGCCAGCTGAGACATTCAGAAAAGAAGGCGTGTGTAAGGCATGCCAACAAGGAATGCAGACCAAAGCCTCGTTCAAATCCGATCCAGAAAAGGCTACTTCAGGGAGAATTCTTGAACTCTTACACATGGACCTGTTTGGACCAGTCAAACCACCCATTGTAAACAAGAAAATATATACACTTGTGGTTGTTGACGATTTTTCCAGGTACACGTGGGTTCGTCTCCTAAAGACCAAGGATGAATGATGCAGTATTTTTTTATCAAGTAAAAATTATCGAACACGAAGACTCAATTCGCCCGTTGTTTAAGTAAAAGGGATTGATTTTGGAACCTAATATCTAGACGCGATAAAAAATGGTTTTGAAAGATTAATTTTAAACTACTTAGAATTCTAAAGATTAATGTAACAAGTAAATAAATGCCAATCAACTTTCTTGAGATTACCAGAGAGAGAGTAGTCGAGGGATATAGGATGGATTGGGGTAGATTATGAATATGCTTGGATTTGCTAACTTTACGAAACAATTTCAATAAGTTGAGCTGGGTCAATTCACATAACTCTAGTCATTACCCTTAGTACCGGTGTAACAACCGTAGATTAATCTCAATTTCAACCTAAGTCTAGGTATGTTAATCTCGATTAACTCCCAAAAGCTCAAGAATTTAATAACCTAGATGCCAATTCACCTATCTTCTAAATGAAACAACACCTAATTATTATTGCAATCTCCTCTAATCATCAAACCTATCAAGTTAGTTCATTGAGACATACTTTCCAACACTTGGTGATCAATCATGAAAGGAACACAAATTCAAAACCCACAATAATAATCAAACCCTTGAAAATTCAATTACTCAAATCCAAACAATATTCAAATCAATCCCAATCACATCCAAATCCTCAACAATGAGTTTAGCTACTCATGAATACAATGAAAATCGTAAATATCCCAAAGTAAATCATGGAAGAGAAAGGAGAATAAGAAAGCTTAGGATTTTAATGATGAATCTTCAAATCTAGCTTCGAATCCTTCCTTCCACCTTCGATTCCCAGCTTGGAGACGTGAAAATCGCTTCAATCTCGTGCCTTCTTCTCTCTAGGGTTTTCAAAAGTCGAACCCCTACTTTGTAACATCGCTTGGCCTTTTATAGTTGAGAAATCCGCAGCCCAACAGTTATATCCCGAACGGAATGTTCCTTTGAAAATATCCATCCCGAGCGGGATGGAAGAAGCGTTCAACCCAAGGATCCCGACACGTCCCGAACGGGACGAGCCTGTCCCGAACGGGATTGGCTACGGCTTCTCAAAAATCTCCCCTCAAATTCACGCCAAAATGACGTATCCCGAACGCAATTACGCCTCCTGAACCATGGTCCAGAACGGGACCAAATCGTCCCGAACGGGATGGGCTACGCACTTTCATTGATTTCTCTTTTTTGTCGTCCCGAACGGGACATATGCATTCCGAACGGGATTTGCTTCGTCCAAAGCCTCAATTTAGCTCCAAAACTCGAATTTCTAACACTTTTCATGCCCTGCACACTCAAAACAACTCCCGAACACCAAGTGAAGGAAAATCAATGAAAAGAAGAGATATGTGTGTGATTTGTGCACTGAATCCTCATAAATTCATTCAATTCAAACCCCAAAAATAGTGCAAATTACGCACATATCAAACCCCCCAAACTTAAACCTTGGATTGTCCTCAATCAAAAACAAAAAACTAGATTTTCATTCGCTCGGTGCAATGCTTCACGGCTCACCACTATCTATCAACACACATTTCAATCTCACAAAGTTTTCATTATCTACCATGTCTAGATTAATGCAAAGAACTCAACCTTACCGGCATGTGATCATATAAAGTGTAACACTGACACTCAGCTGTATAAGGTAAAATTTTTCTTTCTTTCACTCAAGCACAAGTACACAAGTTTCATTCATATCGTTCATCTCTGCCACATTTGTTCACATTGAAACATCGTTCTAGAATCAAATAGGACTTTTATCGGGTTGTAACGTGGCTTACTAACAGGTAGGGTGTTTTAGGCAAAAGTGACTCATTCATCCCAACCCCTTTTCTCAACATTCAACCAATCAACCCTTCAACAAATACGTACAGACTACTTTTCTACAATCTGATGAGTTCTCACTCTCTCTCTCTCTTTTTTTTTTTTTTTTTCTGAACATACATTCAACTTTCTTCCAATCATTTTCTTTTCTTTCTTTTTCTTTTCAATTTTCCTTTTCTCTTTTCCACACACTATATATATATATATATATATATATATATATTTCCTTTTCCTTCTTTTTTTTTCAATCATCATTTCACTCACACCGAGAATTCAATCCAAGCACTCACTTCTTCTCATCCCAAACCACAACTTGTTCCTAAACACACATGAAAGAATTCAAGGCTCAAAGTGGCTCCGAAACAATGGTTAGGGCAATTATGTTTCCACCTTATACTCCAATAATATCAAAGGTAGGTACTAAGAAGGAATGGCCTAAGATCATTTCCTAGTTCAATGTAACATGTTAAACTACGTGGCATTGACAGACTCTACTCATTCCGCTTGTGCTCGCCTCTCACAACAAATCAAAAATGAGATAAAATGGACTCATTAGGCTCAAACCTCACAAGTTTACAGTTGTTGAGTTCTAAGGATTAATATAACATGATGTCAAATGCCAAATTTGTTCAACCAAAAACATGCATCAATTTCAAGTTATTCCGCCCTATCATGAGCTCAAGCGATTCAAATCATGTTCATGCCTCGTCACGAATTCAATCTCAAGCCTAAGTTATCACAATCAAGAACACCTCACTTGCAAGCACTCAAATTCAGAATAAATCTTTTAATTCATGCAAAGTGTGAGAGTTAGATCAGAATGAGTGTACCCTACTTTCGACAGTTCACCGGGTAGAATACAAAAATTTCGGCATGGTGCCGCTTGTTATCGTTCTATCCACCTGCATCATCACCATAGCGACAGCAAAACCCAAGAATTTCCAAATATCACCATCTTTATCAGTCAAAGATTAATTCTTTTACAACCATATCAAATTACTTCAAAATAACTACAGCAATAAACATCAATAAAATCCTAACTAACCAAACTAGGATTGCAGTACAATAAGAAAACAAGTAAATCAGTTCAAACATAGTAAGTAAAAGATAGGGATAGAGGGGATAACCGGCGCCCGTCCCACCCCCCAAACTTAGTCCGAAGAAGACTAAGTTTGAAAAGGCGGAGAGACGGTGATCACTGCTGAGTCGAGCCTAGAGCATCCTCATTCCGCCAGCGCCTCCGATAGTAGGCCGGGAACTGAGCAATCAAGTCGTTGAGCTCAGTCTCAACGCCGGATAATCTAGTGTTCACTCCATCAAACCTTTGCTCCATCCACGTTCTCTGGGCTCCCATATCAGCTCGCAGTCCTGTCACCTCCGTAGCCAAACCGGCCATCCTCATGTCTAATCCTGCCATAGAAGAGGACATGCTCTGCATCATCTCCATCATCTCAGTACGCCAGGGGCGACGGCCTCCAGCTGAAGACGTCCCGGCCCCTTGCTCACGTTGTGGCTCCTCCTCATCATCAGACTCTTTCTCATTGTCCTCCTGGACAGGGATAGTGTTTGCATAGCTCCCATATGTCCCATCCCGGCCTTTTCTGAACCACATGGCTCTGTGCGTGGGCGAGTCCAGCAGTAAGTTCGCCTCGGAATCAGGAGCAGTAATGGTGGTAGCAGCAGTATTGGGCAACCTCAACCAAGCGTCGCCCACCACCTAATACAAAAAGGCATTCGGCTGGAGGACGGATACGTGCTTTGCCAATGTAAGCACCGGGAGGTCCACCACAGACGGTGACACCTCTGTCCCTCTCCTCGGGATCTGGAAGTGGTCGAGGATCGGCGTGATCAGGCCCCCACAATAGATGTTGGTGCGGGTGGGAGGTCTGCTCCAGTTGTCCATAGCCACAGCAGCCATGGAGAAGGGGGCTCCAGCAAGTAGGAAATGAAGCAAAAACAGCTCAGACATGATGACATTGTTGCTCTCGTGCCGGCCGGAGACGGAGGTGGCCACGCTCTTGTGGATGTACCGCAGGATCGGGCTCCTAATGAGAGGGCCCTTAACCAGCTTCATCCGTAGAGTGCCAAAAATGGTCTCGCCGGAGTTCAGTTTCCAGAAATCCTTGGCATGGAAGCCCTCCTCGGGGATGTATTTTGCCTCCTCGTCACACCCATAAATCGCATCCAACTCCTTGCGCTCCAAACTGTAACTTCTGCCCTCCATTTTGAAAGTGAGGTGGCTTGGCAAGTTACCGATGCTCTTTCGCACAGACGTGGAAGCCAGAAATTCTCTCGTTTGCTCTTCGAATGCCGACCACCTTTGGTTGAGCAGGGCTTCCCAGCCAATATTCTTCAACAGTGTCTCGACATCATCTTTGATGCCCAATGCAGTCATAGTTGTTGGGCAGGGATACTTTGAACCATGTACTACACACTTGCTTAGGGCTTTGAGTGTCTTGTACTCATCCTCGGTGAAATTAGAGAGGCGTCTGGGTGCCATGTTCTCTGCAAAGGGTAGACCAAAAATCAATCTCCAACATATTCCATAATTCACCAAAGCACCAAAAATCCACCATTCAAAGCACCAAAGAATTCCACCATAAATCACGTTCATGAAGAATCATTATAGCAAAATCAACAACCCATCACTCACATGGGTACATTCCAAGTTTAACAATGTAAATCAAACCCCCCATAGTGCAAGTAACCTCAATAATCCCCAATTCCACAAAAATCACATTTAAAATCCGGAAATATGCCCAAAAATTGTAACAAATGTATACTTTAATCACGAAGCATGCATTGGGACATTCTATCAAACACCTTGAGTGCATAAATCATAAACCCTAGGCTAGAACTCCAATCACCACTAATTCCTAAAATTATCCAATTAAACTTCAACAATTCAACGAAAACTATAAATAAACGTGAATGGGGAGTAGAAATTACCTTGTTGTCGCCGGAAAATCGAAGGAAAAACAAAGAAAAGGAAGGGGTACCGTTCGGAAGAGAGAAAGAGGGGAAAAAAATTGTGATCCCGCGCTGCTCCTATTTATAGGAGTGCGACACGTCCTGAGCGGTACAGACCTATCCCGCTCGAGACGGTCTGAACCGGCCCGGTCTGCAGCTTGAACAAAACTGGTCCCGAACGGAACGGAAGGATCCCGTTCGGGACGGACCACGGCTTTCGTACATTTCTCGAAGAATTCCATACCGAGCGGGATGAGAAGCTCCCGCTCGGGATACGTCAAAAGTTATGCATCCCGAGCGGGACAGAATGATTCTGCTCGGGATTTGTCTCGGCTGGGCAACATCTTTTGCATTTCTTGCATCCCGAACGGGACAAAGAGGTCCCGCTCGGGATTCATCACGGCCTCACGCGTAATTATCCCCAAAAATGCAGTATTTCCACCCCTGCATCATTCCAATCAACTTCGAACAACATTAGCAACACAGAGTTCTCCCTAAACTAAATACGATGCGAAATAATGTCAAAAACACATGCAATTCTAATCTATAATTGAAAGAAGATAAGTAAATCGAGCTTGGGTTGCCTCCCAAGAAGCGCTGCATTTAACGTCGGGAGCTCGACAAACTTACCTACTTACTTTTAGGCAAAGGAGATTTCATTCACAGCCTGAGGTTGCTCGGAAGTGTGAAATCGCTTGACCTGGTGCCCATTCACCTTGAAGTAGTGGCCATCGTCAGTCTCCACTTCCAAAGTTCCATTCTCGAACACTTCTCGCACCTTGTATGGCCCTGTCCAACGAGAACGGAATTTACCCGGAAACAATTTCAAACGCGAATTAAAGAGCAGAACCATATCACCTTTGTAGAATTTCTTCACTCGAATCTGTCGGTCGTGAAATCGTTTGGCTCTCTCCTTGCACAACTTTGTGCTCTCATACGCCTCGTGTCTCCACTCATCGAGCTCGTTCAGCTTCTGCACTCGATCCCCTTGAGCTTTCAGAAAATCCAGATTTAATGTCTTGATGGCCCAAAATGCCTTGTGCTCAACTTCAACCGGAAGATGGCAGGATTTGCCATAAACCAATTGGTATGGGGACATGCTGATTGGTGTCTTGAAGGCTGTCTGGTAGGCCCACAAAGCCTCATCGAGTCGCTTACTCCAGTCCTTCCGACTCACTATTGTCTTCTCCAGCACCTGTTTGATCTCTCGATTAGCTAGTTCAGCCTGTCCATTGGCTTGCGGATGATAGGCTGTTGTTACTCTTTGTCGCACCCCATATCTTGCCAGCAGTTTATCCATGAGTTTGTTGCAGAAGTGACTGCCCCCATCACTCACCAAGGCTCTGGGAATACCAAATCGAGCAACTAAAGCCTGCAAAAACTTAAGCACCACTTGAGAGTCATTAGTAATAGTGGGTATGGCCTCAACCCATCGAGACACATAGTCCACAGCAAAGAGAATATACTTAAACCCAAACGATGGTGGGAAAGGACCCACAAAGTCAATGCCCCAAACATCAAATATATCTACTTCAATAAAAATCTTTTGAGGCATCTCATCCCTTCGGGTTATATTCCCCATTTTCTGACATCTCTCACAGGCTCGAACCATAGCAATACAATCTTTAAAAATAGAAGGCCAATAGAAACCACAAGATAATACCTTCCTAGCAGTTCGATTCGCACCAAAATGACCTCTGCTTACCGAATGGTGGCATTCTTCTATGATCTTCCCCCATTCGCTCTGATGAACACACCTACGGATGATACCGTCAGCACACCTGCGGAACAGGTACGGTTCTTCCCAGTAGTAGTACTTGGCCTCTGTCAGAAATTTCTTCCGCTGATAGCGCTCCAAATCAGGAGGTAATACACCTGCAACCAAAAAATTACAGAAATCTGCATACCATGGAACACTAGCAACAGCTACAGTCAAAATCCTCTCATCAGGAAAATCTTCCTTAATCAACCTATCCTGATTATCACCCTCAACAGGATTCTCTAACCTAGAGAGATGATCTGCAATTACATTCTCACAACCTTTCTTATCCCTAATTTCCATGTCAAATTCTTGTAAAAGCAAAATCCATCTAAGCAACCTAGGTTTCGAATCAGCTTTAGCAAACAAGTATCTAATTGCTGCATGATCAGTGTAAACTACAGACTTAGCTCCTATTAAATAAGCACGAAACTTATCATAAGCATAAACAACAGCAAGTAACTCTTTCTCAGTCACAGTGTAATTCAATTGAGCAGGATTTAGTGTTTTGCTAGCATAGGCAATAACTCTAAAAATTTTATCCCTAATCTGTCCTAGAGCTACCCCCACAGCAGAGTCACTAGCATCACACATTAAGATGAAATCCTCCTCCCAATCTGGAGTCACTAACACAGGAGCTGTTACTAATGCATTTTTCAACCTCTCAAAAGCTCTCACACAGTCATTACTAAATTCAAATGGGACATCTTTCTCTAGCAAACTACACAAGGGTTTGGTTATCTTGGAAAAATCTTGGATAAATCTCCTATAGAACCTAGCATGTCCCAAGAAACTCCTAACCCCTTTAACTGTCTTAGGCAAGGGGAGTTGTTCAATTGCTACCACTTTAGCCTTATCAACCTCTATCCCCCTACTAGATACCTTATGTCCTAATACAATTCCCTCTCTAACCATGAAATGACATTTCTCCCAATTTAATACTAGGTTAGTCTCCTCACATCTCGGCAAAACAGTTTTTAAATTCTCTAAGCAATCATCAAAAGACAAACCAAACACAGAAAAATCGTCCATAAAGACTTCCATAATATTTTCAATAAGACCATGAAAGATGGACATCATACACCTTTGAAAAGTCGCCGGTGCATTGCACAGCCCGAAGGGCATCCTCCGATAGGCGAAAATCCCGTAGGGACAAGTGAAGGTTGTCTTGTGTTGGTCTTCAGGTGCCACCACAATCTGATTGCATCTAAAGTATCCATCCAAGAAGCAATAATGGGACATTCCTGCAAGACGGTCAAGCATTTGATCAATAAAGGGTAACGGAAAATGATCTTTAAGAGTAGCATTATTTAAGTCCCTGTAATCAATGCAGAAAAGCCATCGGGTAGTTGGTCTCTCAATCACTTCTTCTCCTCCAGGCTTGATGACCTTCTCGAATCCCCCTTTCTTAGGAACCATGTGAGTCGGGCTGACCCACTCACTATCACTCGGAGCATAGATGATATTATTGTCCAGCAGCTTCATCACCTCCTTTTTCACCACCTCTTGCATCTTCGGATTCAGTCTCCTTTGAGGTTGTCTTTTTGGCTTGCTCCCTTCTTCCAGAATGATTTTATGCATCACAATAGACGGGCTGATCCCCCTTATGTCAGAAATCTGCCACCCTATAGCGGATCTGTGCATCCTCAGGACCCTCTTCAGTTTTTCAATCTCCAAGTCAGACAACGCCGCGTTGATGATGACTGGATATGTGTCCTTCTCCCCAAGGAAAATGTATCGGAGGCTATCTGGCAAATCCTTCAACTCCACCACTGGGGCTTCGTTCTTGCTCTGTTCCTTCTTCAATCTCGCCTCAAGCTCCTCCTCCTTAGTCCTCAACTCCAGAAACTTCACATCCTGCTTTGGTTTGACCTCTGATGCATCTTCCAATGCTTTCACCATCTCTAGCAACTCATCACAAATCTCATAAAGCTCATCAAAATCAAGGTTAGAGTGCAGAGAGTCATGAATAACTTCTTCCAGAGCATCTTTCTTCTCATGATCAAAAGACAAAGGGAAAGATAATACCTCAATGTTGTTGCACTCATCATACCTGTCCTCGTGCTTCTTCATTGCATCTAAGATGGAGAATGTAATCTTCTAGTCGTTGAATCGGAGAGTCAGCTCTCCTTCCCTCACATCAATCAAAGCTCCTGCAGTGCGCAGGAATGGTCTTCCTAGAATCAACGGCACATTCTTGTCCTCTTCTATATCCAGAACTACAAAGTCCGCTGGGAATATAAAGTCCTTGACTCTGACCAGAACATCTTCTACAATTCCCTTAGGCTGTGATAGAGAGCGATCTGCCGTTTGGTGAGTAATGGTAGTAGGTTTGATCTCCCCAATTTGCAGTCTATTGAAGATAGACAGCGGCATCAGATTAATGCTCGCACCCGAATCACACAGTGCATGGCCAAACTCCAACCCTCCAATGACACAGGAGATGGTGAAACTCCCCGGATCATGCCTCTTGATAGGCATCTTTTTCTGGATCACTGCACTGCACTTTTCAAACAAGTTCACTGTCTCGAACTCGCCAAATCTCCTTCTTTGTGTCACCGATTCTTTCAGAAACTTGGCATAACCAGGAATGTCTTGCAAAACCTCCAGCAGCGGCAAGTTAATCTGCACCTTCCTCAAATGGTCTAGAAACCTTGCAAATTGCTTGCTCAACTTATTCTTCGCAAGTCTTTGAGGATAGGGTATGTTGCTTCCCTTGGAAATTTCCACAGATGTGCTCCCCTTTTTTGTTTTGACTAGCTGGGGTGTCACTTCTATTTCAATCTCCTCCTCTTCTGAAATTTTATCTTGGTGCCCTTGTTTATCTTCACCCGCTGTGGGGTTACTGAGCTCATCATATGACTTGCCACTTCTTGTGGTTATAGCACTGCAGTTCTTCTTCGGGTTGGCTTCAGTATCACTGGGAAACTGCCCCTGCTTATGGCTCCCGCTCACATGCTTAGCAATTGTAGAGATCTGATTCTGCATTTCTGTCATCATACTGTCGTATTTATCAAATCTCTTCTCAAGCTCCTCTTCTCTCGAACTTTGTCCTCTTCTGTCCTGGTGCCCATACTGCCTCCTCAGATTATCACCCCCGTTCTCTTGATTCGATCCTTCTCCTCGCTGCTCAAATCCAGGAGGTGGATTCATAGCATTATTCGGATTCCCATAAGATAGATTCGGGTGGAATCGGTTATTAGGATGATATGGAGGGTTATCATTCTGATAGTATGGCCTTCGGTAGTTCCCATAATTTCCTCTACCAATGTAGTTCACATCATCAGCTGATTGGCCTTCCAATTAACCCATCTCACTGTATTGATTCGAGATCTGAGTTCCTCCCCTTGAGGAACTCCCCATGTGCTGCTGTTGCTGTTGGGCTCTATCCAGAATAAGAAGATCCATCTTTGTCTCCAAAGAAGCCATCTCGCTGCATTGATTTGGAATCTGAGTGCCTCCCTTTGCGGAACTCCCCATCTGCTGCTGTTGCTGTTGAGCTCTATCCAGAAGAAGAAGATCCATCTTTGTTTCCAAAGAAGCCATTTTTTCCTTCATCTCTTCCTGATCCCTCATAGCAGCGACACTCTTCACAACTCTGTAGTCCCTTCTTTCTTTCGGCCACTTGTAACTGTTTTCGGCCAGCTTTTCAATTGCCCTCATGGCCTCATCTTCCTCTAGATCAAGGAAATCTCCTCCACCAATATTATCCAGTCGGAGTTGTGTGTCATTATCCACTCCAGCATAAAAGAGGCAAATGATCTTTGCATCAGACATCCCATGTTTTGGACATTTCCTCAGCATTTCTCGAAACCTGTCCCATGCCTCATACAGCGGCTCATCATATTGCTGGCTGAATGCCTGAATTTCTGCCTTCCTTTTCAGTGTCAGCCCCGGTGGGAAATACTTCAACAAAAACTTCTCCTTCAGATCTGCCCATGTTCTTATCTCATTCTTCTTCAATCCAATCAACCACGACTTAGCTTCGTCTTTCAAGGAGAAGGAAAACAGGTACATCCTGATTTGCTCCTGGGGAACTTGGTTAATCTTTATCATGTCTGCCACCTCCAGGAACTGCGTGATATGATTGTTCGGATCTTCATTAGGTTTCCCTCCGAATTGATTCTTTTGTACCATCTGAGCAAGTTGTGGTGTGATCTCGAAATGAGTAGCGTCAGTCCGCAGATTGAATCCATCAGTAGATTCTCCCCTCGAAGGTCGGAACAGATTTTGAAGAGGATTTCTCCTCTTTTCTCTACGCTCCCTTTCCTCCGCATTATTGTTAACTTGGGCTCGGACTTCTTCTAGCTGCCTTTGCAGATTCTCGATCAGCTGTCTATCATTCCTTTGATCTTCCTCAGCCATGTCTTCCTTCACGACTACCTGTGCTGCTTGTTCTTGTATTTTCTTTGTCTTAGCCCTTGTAATCATGCACCACCTGCACCAACAAGAACTAGAATTAAGTAACTATATAATAAATCTAGACTACCAAGCTCGTAAATCCCCTAATATCAAACAACGACCTACAACTTGAGTCCCCGGCAACGGCGCAAAAACTTGATGCAGTATTTTTTATCAAGTAAAAATTATCGAACACGAAGACTCAATTCGCCCGTTATTTAAGTAAAAGGGATTGATTTTGGAACCTAATATCTAGACGCGATAAAAAATGGTTTTGAAAGATTAATTTTAAACTACTTAGAATTCTAAAGATTAATGTAACAAGTAAATGAATGCCAATCAACTTTCTTGAGATTACAAGAGAGAGAGTAGTCGAGGAATATAGGATGGATTGGGGTAGATTATGAATATGCTTGGATTTGCTAGCTTTACAAAACAATTTCAATAAGTTGAGCTGGGTCAATTCACATAACTCTAGTCATTACCCTTAGTACCGGTGTAACAACCGTAGATTAATCTCAATTTCAACCTAAGTCTAGGTATGTTAATCTCGATTGACTCCCAAAAGCTCAAGAATTTAATAACCTAGATGCCAATTCACCTAACTTCTAAATGAAACAACACCTAATTATTATTGCAATCTCCTCTAATCATCAAAAGTATAAAGTTAGTTCATTGAGGCATACTTTCCAACACATGGTGATCAATCATGAAAGGAACACAAATTCAAAACCCACAATAATAATCAAACCCTTGAAAATTCAATTACTCAAATCCAAACAATATTCAAATCAATCCCAATCACATCCAAATCCTCAACAATGAGTTTAGCTACTCATGAATACAATGAAAATCGTCAATATACCAAAGTAAATCATGGAAGAGAAAGGAGAATAAGAAAGCTTAGGATTTTAATGATGAATCTTCAAATCTAGCTTCGAATCCTTCCTTCCACCTTCGATTCCCAGCTTGGAGATGTGAAAATCGCTTCAATCTCGTGCCTTCTTCTCTCTAGGGTTTTCAAAAGTCGAACCCCTACTTTGTAACATCCCTTGGCCTTTTATAGTTGAGAAATTCGCAGCCCAGCAGTTATATCCCGAACGGAATGTTCCTTTGAAAATATCCATCCCGAGCGGGATAGAAGAAGCGTTCAACCCAAGGATCCCGACACGTCCCGAACGGGACAAGCCTGTCCCGAAAGGGATGGGCTACGGCTTCTCAAAAATCTCCCCTCGAATTCATGCCAGAATGACGTATCCCGAACGCAATTACGCCTCCCGAACCATGGTCCCGAATGGGACCAAACCGTCTCGAATGGGATGGGCTACGCACTTTCGTTGATCTTTTTTGTCATCCCGAACGGGACATATGCGTTCCGAACGGGATTCGCTTCGTCCAAAGCCTCAATTTAGCTCCAAAACTCGAATTTCTAACACTTTTCATGCCCTGCACACTCAAAACAAATCCCGAACACCAAGTGAAGGAAAATCAATGAAAAGAAGAAATATGTGTGTGATTTGTGCACTGAATCCTCATAAATCCATTCAATTCAAACCCCAAAAATAGTGCAAATTACGCACATATCAATGAAGTCAAGATCCTTCAGCCTAAGCTGATTCTTAAAGAACAGAATAACAAGGACGTTACAGTGAAAAGAATTAGATCAGGTAATGGGACTGAATTCTGTAATGGGATTCTAATGGACTTTTGTGCGGAAGCTGGTATTCATCATGAGAAGTCCACTGCTAGGACCCCCCAGCAGAATGGGCTAGCAGAGCGAAGAAACAGGACCTTGAAGGAAGCAGTGCGGACTATGCTTGCTGATTCTGGACTCAATGGAAAGTTATGACTGCTTGTTACACTCAAAATAGGAGTGCGATTAACGACAGATTTAACAAGACTCATTATGAAGTGTACAATGGTCGTAAGCCTTCTATCAAACACTTTCGTGCTTTCGGTTCAACAGGTTATATCCATAACAATGGGAAGTCTAAACTTAACACTTTTTTGCCAAAATCTGATGAGGGTGTTTTCCTAGGATATGGACATCCCTCTCATAAAGGCTATCGAGTGTTAAATAAGACAACTCAACTTGTGGAAATAACATGCAATGTTATTTGTGATGAGTCTACTTTAGTGCGCAGGGTAATCAAAGGAAAAGAGGATAGCAATCATGAGACCAATAATGTTAATGATCAATCATTACTGAATTCTTTCGAAAATATGAATATTGATCTGACTAGGTCTATGAATTATGCTGATCCAACATTGACGCACTCAGCAGGTGACCAGACCTCTAACCAGGCCAGTGTTGCTAACGATCATGCTGAGGCCACCTCTACAATTTGGATATTGCGGGAGTTCTTGACGACCAAGACGACGTGGAATTTGCTGAAGATCTTAGCAAAGGAGTTGATGAGATTCCAATCGCGGAAGAACCTATTGCTGAAATCCCAGCTGATATTGTACCTACCAATGAAGTGCTTGTCATTGAAGACCCTGTAGCAGATACAGAAAGTGGAGTTGCTGACGTTCCAGTTGCTGAGCACCAGGAGAATAAAGAGGAAAATGCTCCAGTTGATAACAATCAAGAAGGGGTACCAGTTGCTGAAACTCCAGCGCGTATCAGGCCTACGTGGCTTCTTGCTCATCCCCTAGATGGTGTTCTTGGAAACGTAAATGATCCTATCTTAACCAGACAAGGAAATGGCAATGTTATGCTGGCGTGCTACATTTCCAGTGAAGAACCCAAGAAAGTCGAAGAGGCTCTGCTAGATCCAGATTGGGTGAATGCTATGCAAGAGGAGCTTGCAGAATTCACGCGAAACAATGTGTGGGAACTAGTAGACAGGCCAGAGCACCAAAGTGTAATAGGCACTAAGTGGGTGTCCAAGAACATGAAAGATGAATCCGGCCTAGTAGTCAGAAACAAGGCTCGTCTTGTAGCTAAGGGCTATAGATAATGCGAGGGAATAGACTATGATGAGACATTTGCTCCATTAGCAAGGCTGGAGGCAATTCGCTTATTTCTCGTGTATGCTGCTTACCACGAATTCGATGTGATGCAAATGGACGTGAAGAGTGCATTCCTAAATGGTGAGCTCAAAGAAGAAGTCTATGTTGAGCAGCCACCGGGTTTCGAACAGGGTAATAAGGTCTACAGGCTCAAGAAAGCCCTGTATGGATTAAAGCAAGCACCAAGAGCCTGGTATGGAACTTTGTCTAAGTTCCTGCTGACCAACGGATTTCAGAAAGGCAGGATTGATCAAATCCTTTTTCGGATCAAAGATGGAGACAGTGTCCTGCTAGTCCAAATTTATGTAGACGACATAATTTTCGGATCAAAGAATCAAGATCTGTGTGATAGATTCTCCGACCTCATGACTAGAAATTTCCAAATGAGCATGATCAGAAAAATGTCTTATTTCCTTGGATTACAAGTTCAGCAGTCTGGAGAAGGAATTTTTATTCATCAAAAGAAGTATACTCGCGATCTCATAGCGAAATATTGCCCTGAGAAGACAAAGAGTCTAAGGATTCCAATTAGCACAACATGTATTGTTGCGCTTGAAAAGGGAGGAGATGATGTGAATTCAACTCTCTACAGAGGAATTATTGGTTCACTGCTGTATCTCACCGCTAGAAGACCGGATATATCCTATGTCGTTGGCTTATGTGCTAGATATCAAGCAAATCCAAAGAAAGCCCATTTAGATACTGCTAAGTGGATTGTGCGATATTTGAAGTGTACAGAAGGTCTGGGAATTTGGTATCCAAGAGCAGACAGTCTTGCTCTAAGTGGATATTTAGACTCAGATTTTGGAGGATGCAAGATTGATAGGAAGAGCACGAGCGGTACTTGTCAATTTCTTGGACATAAGCTCATTAGCTGGTTTAGCAAAAAGCAGCACTCTGTTGCTACATCTACTACCGAAGCAGAGTATGTAGCTGCTGCTAGCTGTTGTTCGCAGATCTTATGGATAAGGCAACAGTTGCAATATTATGGGATTTCTCCCGAATGCGTGCCTATTTATTGCGACAACAACAATGTTATGTCCATCACTAAAAATCCGGTTCATCATTCTAGAACCAAGCATATTGATATCCGTCACCATTTTATCCGAGACCATCAAGAGACGAAGGATATTGATATCAAATATATATGCACAGAAGATCAGATTGCTGATATCTTCACGAAACCTCTTCCAGAAACCAGATTCAAGGAGTTGTGCATAAAATTAGGTCTCATGGAGTTGGATGAGATCATGGATGAATGAAATGCTACTTTCATTCTTTCTAGATTTCTTGGTTTTCTTGAAGATGCTATGTATACTATCTGGATGCTGGATTTGGTTGCTAATGGAATTGTGTGCTAGAGTATAGCACTTATTATTGTTGCTGCTAGTCTATTTGGAGAGAAGAGGTTGCTGAGCAGAACCCCTTAAATGCTCAGCAGATGTGTAGAGATTGCCGTTTATTTTGTAATATGCCATTTTGGAGGCATCCTATGAAATCTCATTTCGTGGATATGACGATTTGCAAGTTCAAGCGCATATGGGTTGCTATGAACTCTCAAACCTTTTGCAAAAAGAAAAGTTGACTAGATTTCATTAATAGACAGCAAAAAATTTCATCCTTCTACAATATATATACACCACAAGGAGTGGGAGTTCATATCATATCATCAGAAAACATTTCTAAGCGGAAGTGATGGAGGGATAGAAGTCGGTGCTACTGAGGCTAGACGGCCCCTCTGCTAGTTCTGGAAAGGACTGCTCAAGCAGCCAGCTAAGCTGCATGCCGTTGAGCAAAGGAACAGAAGGATATAGACGGACGCAATCACGGACGTTTTCAAATACGAGGCCTGCCCAGTCAGCCTCCACAAGTTCCTCGTCCAAGGCAAGCATAACTTGCCAGATCTCCTTCGTGAGGTAGAAATCGTTCTGATCCTAACCAAGCAGCATATAGTTAGCAACGTGGAAGAGCTCTCGGTATTGGCACCGAAGACCCGTTGTTGTACGTGTTGGAGAGAATCTGAACCATGGGGAGTGGCGCCATTTCTGCCACGCAGTCCACTCCGGAGCCAGTTCCATCGACTTGAACGCCATCACCGGTATTGGACCTTTTGGAAGTCCAAAATCACGAGAGAAAGTCTCCCGTGACCATCGTACCAACTTCCCTCGAAAGGATCCGTAGATCTCTTTCTTCTTAGCCACGCACTCTTTAAGGAACTCCCGAAGGAGATCCCCATGATAGTGCTGAGGGGTGGACGTCACAAATTGCCTTAGCCCCGTATGATTGATCTTCGACATAACCAGGTTGGCCACGGCGGGTCTATCATGGTAGTAGGCATGGAGGGCTGTCTCGTCGAGGATCTGGTTTCGGCAAATGTCAAGCATGTTGCTTGGTGATTCCATCGGACTTAAAGGATTTTTTTTGTTTTGAAGGGAGAGGAGTTGTGATATCGAAAAATAATCTCAAGTAGCCCTTTTATAGAAGGGAAGATCCTCTTAGCATTTATGGCTATGTGGAAGATTTTTCAAAGATCATGATGATTCACACATAGGAAACCTAATCATCGCCAGAATAAGAAGAGTCACGACTGCATGGAGAGTCAAATTGTTTCAGCAGTAACGCTTGGTGGTCAGATCAACATATGACTCGAGGTGGTTATTATTACATTCGATCTACTAAATCCTAGCAGATCCCTATCATGATGACAAAATTCATTTATTGATTAGAATATGCTGAGTCATAGCTCCCTATGCCACATCATATTCGAAGGGGGAGGAATTAAGGTCAGAATTGCGATTAAGGTCAGTATGATCAGAAAGGCATTTAATGCGCTTAGACAGCTAGATCATATTGGAGAGTGCCACGTCAGACCACTTGAGTGCTTCTCAGAGAAAGGAAGATACACATGACGGGATGTACGCATTCAAGGCCGTCGATTCATCTCATCTGACAAGAGTTCCCCAACCGTCAGATTTCGTATTCAAAAGTATAGCAAGTCTGCTAGATTTTGAGACATGGTCTCTGCTGCGTAATCAGCAGAATAAGTGGATATGCTCGATGATTCATCTGCTAGGACTCTAGCAGAGTTGTAGAGGGAGGTCTACTCAGCAAAGTCGATTTGGATTTTACTACGAGATTAGTATTTTTCGAAGCTATTATCGTTGTTTTGCAAGCACATGGTTGGAATCGCGTGGTTTATCAAAAATCACAGAGCATAAGTACGAGTTACTTGGAATGAAATATTTACCATTTCATATATATGAAATTACAAAAATTATTTACATAGAGAAAAGAAGGTACAACAAATTATAAGAGGGGAGGCAATGGCCTGAAAGGATAGAAATCAACCCCCCTAAGGTTCGAGGGACCTAGAGTGAGATCCTGGAATCTCTGCTCTAGCTGCCAACTTAATGGCATCCCATAGGGGAGAGGAAGATTTGGGAAACTCTGGACGCAACGCTGCACCTTCTGGAAGATGAAGGCCGCCCAGTCCACCTCCGCCTTATCGTCGATCGCCATCATGGCCCTCCATGTCTCGCGAGAGAAAGTCATGTCGTCAGGATCTTCTCCTACGATCATGCCGCAGACTATCTGGAAGAGGACCTTGTACTGGGTCTGCAAGCCGTATGCTGAGGGGGTCGGAGAAAACTCGAATTCAGGAGAGTCTCTCCACTTCATCCACGAAGTCCACTCCGGAGCTATCTCCTCACGACGATAGTCCATGACAGAAATTGGACCCGTGGCAGGCCAAAATCTGCAGCAAAGGTGTCAGGCGTCCACCTCACTAGCTGGTTCCGGAAGATACCAAAAATGGAGTTTCCATCGGCAGCACTCTCCCGAATAAAGTACCGAAGATGTACTCTTTTAAAAGCATGTGGAGTGATGCACACGAATTTTCCTAGCCCGCTGGCATGGAGACTAGTCATCGTTGTCTCAGCCACATGGTAATCAGCTTCATACTCTGCATAAAGACCAGAATCACACAGGATTCTGTTCCTTGGTACAAAGAGAGTATGGGCCTGTGCCATGATTTCTGGAGAAAAGATTTTTGCTTGATTGAGGAAATGAGAAGGGAAGGCAAAGTTAGCAAGAAGGCGTATCAAGAAAAATCTCAAGACCATGCTATTTATAGAATCACTTCAGTCTACTGTTTATCTCGGAATACGAACAGTCGCTCTGAGAGAATAGTAATCTCATAAAGTAAGGGTCATATCGGAGATAATTACGCTCAAGCTTGAATCAGAGATGTAGAGTGATAGATTTTATATATCGGAGATATAGAGATTTTTAGCACTA
Source organism: Plectranthus barbatus (assembly GCA_026898455.1). NCBI lineage: Eukaryota > Viridiplantae > Streptophyta > Magnoliopsida > Lamiales > Lamiaceae > Plectranthus > Plectranthus barbatus. Next base: position 12,955 of record JAPKLW010001377.1, on the reverse strand, counting down.
CGTGAAATTTCTGGCAGATGATAATCATTATCCGATGTCAGGAGCTCTCGTTGATGAGATAGCTCACTTAATGCTGAGATTTCTGGCTGCTGAATCCTCTCACTCGGACGCAGGATATTTTTGAATCTATAAGGAGGTGCATTTAATGCGCGCAGACGGCGGTGACAAATTAGATCGTGCCACATCATAGGCACTCAAGTTCTGGAGAATGTGCGTACTCGCACGACTTGACCCTTCAACCCCAGCCGTTGATTGAATTTAGAAGGAGAGCCATCTCTAACGTTGATTTCAATTCTTCTTCTGAACCCTTTCATCTCTCTGTAAGACGCATTTCAAATCCCTAATCTATCTGAGACTTCTCACATCCTTTTCCTCAAACCCTCTCCAAAATTCCTTACTCATACTCAAAGTACCCAACCATGGCAACGAACCCCAATTCTCCAATCACCCAAAATCAAGAACCAAGCGATACCGCTCACCCTGAATCTTCTCCTACAGAAAACCCAGATAACCTACTCCAACCTCCCACTTTCATTTTTCCGCCCCCTACAGATTCGCCGCTGCATGTTCGACATGCACCCAACTTCACCGGAATCAAGAAGAAGGAAGACATTGATGAGTCAGTTCCATACAGCAGATTGCTGGTTTTGGCTCGGAAAAAGGAGTTATCCAGCCATACGACAGAGCAGAGGCGTCTGGCACAAATCATGAAAGACAGAATCATTTATATGCCTCTTGCCGTCAAACACATTCCAAATTGGATTCTGGATCTTCTTAACTCCGAGTTATTGGAAAAATACCTTTTTGCTGAGCCTGATCGCTTTCACCCACATATGGTTTCAGAATTTTATGCCAGGGCAGTTATGAATGATGATCAGAAATTGTTCAAAACTTGCGTATATGGAAATTTTGTGGAAGTTAGTGCTGATTTACTTTCGAGGACGTTTGGGCTTCGAAATTATGGGACAAAGATCTCACAATACAAGGTCAATGATCTTGTTGAGATGGAGAAACGCTGGAATCTATGGAAGAAACCAGGAGAGCTAAAAGACAAGAAAGGGCAGGTGATTACCTTTAAGGTTGCTACACCGATTAACACCTTGTCTGATGAGTACAAGCTTCTTGCGGAGATCGTAATCAAGATGCTCCAATGTGACGCCGGTTCCTACTCAGAACTTCTGCTAAGAAGTATGCCGTTATGATGGCATTGAACGACAATGTTAAAGGTAATTGGGCAGAATTCTTCTTTGAGCGATGGGCTGAACATGCTCGGAAGAATGACCATATGGTAGTAGATGGAACGTTCTCTTCAAACGTAAATTTTGGGCTAAAGATCAGCAAATATTTGGAAATGTTGTTCACCAATACAGGAGTGGATCGTGGTGTAAGTCTACTTCCTACAGACTACATCCCAGCGACGAGGAAAGAGCCCAAACCTGTGAATACCAGAAATCCTCGAAAGTTGACAGTGAAATCTAATGTGGACAAGAACAAACCCACATCTCCTGAAGAGCCAGATGCAACCACTATGGCAGTTTAAATATTGCAGCCGGCTATTCCAATGTCTGCTGAAGAGATTGCTCTACTTCAGACGAATGCTAAGACAGAACACTGCTTCAAGAATCTCGAGGAGATTGAGAAATTGGGCAATTTACCTGCTGATCAAATCAATGAGATCATGACTGCGAAGGAAGCCGAACAACCTCCGCTTGTTCTTGGGGCTATGGCTATGGAAATTCCAACGAAGAAGAGATCTAGCATCACCTCTCCTGCAAAGAAAGCTAAGAAGAAGACAAGGAGAAAGCTGATTCTAATTTCAGAGCCGGAAGAACTAGAGAAAGCAGAAGCAAAGAAGAAGGCTGCTGAAGCCACTGCATCGAACGTCATCCAGATGCCCAGAAGAGCGGATTCAGGGAGTGAGAGCAACAAAGAGAAAACGAGAAGCTCAAAGAAGAGAGCTTGAAAAGAGACAATATCAGAAATTTATTGCTGAGATGACGTTCGAAGGAAGAGACAAAGAATTCGAACGAATCAAGACAGCTGCTGAAGAACACAAAGCTCAGAAGAAAGCCGCTCAACTACTACAAGAGGCATTTATGGAAGGAAATGCCGCCAAGAAAGGGAAAGGCAACAAAGATGGAAGGATCATTGTTTCAATTCCCTCTGTTGACAAAGAAGGAGCAATCATAGCTGAGCAAGATGCTATGACAGACGAAGAGCTTGTTGAAGCTATTCAATCCGGCAGATTCGCTAGAGTGGAATCGATTGTGGACTTAGAAAGCAGTTCCGATGAAGAACGTTTCATCCGAGAGTCATTCAGATGGCTTCCAGGGAATCCGGACGAAGGTCCTTCTGGAGTCGAGAGAGAATCCGATGACAAGGTAGAAGATGGTGCTGGAGATGAATCTGCAGAGCAGATTGGACACACGGAGGAACACTCATTTGCTGAGCACGAAGTCTGCTCTCCGCAGATCGCTATCGAGGAATCGTCTGCTAGGAATGAGGACGCAGATCTTGCTGAAGGTCCTCAAGCAGAAGTTCCTTCCGATGCTAGAATATGTATCCATGAGAATTTCTCTGGAATTGATTCCGACAGAGAGTCCACAGACGTATATGATGCAAATTCCCCAAGGAAAATCTCCACAGAATGCGGGGATCGACTTCGATTATCATTCATTAAAAGTCAGGTAAACTCTGAGTTTGAATTGCTTGGACAAGACATTGAAAAATTCGTGACTTTGATGGTTGAGGAGGATGTCAAAGAAATCTTTGCTGGAGTATTGGAGGAAGATACTTCCGATGGAAAGATATTGGGATGCGAGTTCAGACGATGGAAGAAGTATGATTACATCTCTGGAGAACTTTGCATGGAGGAAAGAGAGATAATGATGACATGGAAGGGTTTGGATTTCTGGAAGCGTGAGGAGATATGGGCAAACAAATGGATGGATCAATCCCTCTGTTCCAAACAGTATTGTGATAAGGCTGTTATCGCCAGGCTCCAGGCCATTAAAGCTCATCTGCTGACATCTTCCTCACATTCTTTACCCAAGTCTACATTTGCTCCGGATGGGCTGTCTGACTTGCACATTCAACTATCTAAGCGTCAAGCACGAGCAGCAGCTGAATACAAGAAACGCTAAGCTGAACTTGTGAAGTTCGAAGAATCAAAATTACAAGCTCAGCTAGCTGCGATTCGTGAGGCAAAGGAGCGCAACGCTCGAAGGCTTGAGGTTGTTGCATATCAAAATAGAGAAGCAGATTTACAGGCTTATATGTTAGCACACTCTTTAGCAGAAGCTCAGAAGCTCGAGGAAGCTGCAATTGCTGCAGCTGAAGTAGAGTATCTGAAAGGCATTGAGGAGGTGGTATATCTGCTAGCCACTACCGAGCAAAGTAATACTGCTGACACAGGGAACACAGAAGAAGTCACGGAAGAAATCTCCACTTCCACTGCCAGGAGTCAAGCTATCATCGTGCCTACTACCTCATCTTTCTTTGCCACTCCGGTCAGCTCCCTCCATTTTCCAACATATCTGAACTCAGTCGTTCAAATGGCCGTTCAAAGTGTTGTGTCCACCATATCTGAGAGAATCGTGATAGAGGCCACGGACATACGAAGAGAGATTGTGGTAGTCAAATCCAATGTTGATACCGTAATGGCCAGGGTGAATTCAGTCGATTCTGATGTTTCCTCTGTCAAGGCTACCGTGCAGGAAGTCAAGGCAGACGTAGCAGAGCATAAGCAGCAGGTAGAGAATAAAGTTAATTCCTTTTCCTCCAGATTTTTGGATGCAATCAAAGAGGGGGGAAGCAAGGAGGATTGCTGAGGCTGCTGAGAGAAAGAAAGCAAAAGAAGCTAGGGCTACTGCCAAAGAAGAGAAGAGGAAAGCTATTGAGGAGCTAAAGCAGAAGGAAACAGAGCTGAAAATCAAGATGCTCGAAGAGGAAAATGAGAGATTAGCTAAGGATCTTGAGCTAGAAGCCGCTGAACGTGCTGCTGCTAAGGAGTTTTTGGACTCATTTGTGCAGATGGCATCAAGCAAATTCGATGAATTGGAGAAGCTGAAGAAACCTGCTTCAGACTCCTGACTAACCTCTGGTAGTTTTTCTTCGCTTGTCTCCGTCTATCATTTTCATTTTACTTGTAATGGATCTATCATATGAATGAAAATTGATCAGACTGAGACAACTTCTCATTGTCAATCTCTGATTTCACTGTGTGCCTTAGTTGAAATACACTATGTGTGTATTCAAATGCATGTTAATTTCTGGGTGCTAAAATATTATAGCACAATTTTTTTCTATGTGATTAATCGAGAAATATTTCCCAGCATTTATTGAGGGGGAATGTTATTTTAATCTGCTAGAACTAAGATGGATAAACTCTATGTTAGATTACTAGGTTAGCATAGTCTTGTAAACACAGACATTCTTCCTCTTAGCTTCAGCAAATGATAGTAAGCTTTGATCGCACAAAAAAGGGGGAAATTGTTGGGAAATTATTCCTAAAATCTCCCTTAGAATTTATTTGTAAAAAGGTTTTGTTGAATCAAACCTTAGCACTTGGTCGATCACTTGCTGAATTCTAGATAGTCTAGCATATCTTGTAAAGTCCTGTATAGGTCATATATTGAGTTGTAATAGATTAGTCTGCTAGAAGATTTTCTAGCAGATATCGAAGGACGACGTTTGCTAGAAGTCATACGCTAGCAGAATGCTAAGGCTTTAGCATTTGCTAACATTCAGCAAACACTGAAAGATGCTAGCAGAACAGACGTCAAAGGATCGAGTGTCAGCGGAAGCTTTCAGCAGCCAAATAGACGATAACAAATAGCTAAGGAAAATTAGCAGAGCAAGAGTGTCAAAGGCTGAAGCCATACTGTCGTTCTGACAAAAGTACACACAAAGGACGAGACTTTCCTGAAGTAGTTCGGAAAGTACAGATCAACGCCAAAAACAACTGATCAAGTCAAATCACTTTCGGACAAAGGAGCCATTGTGTCTAACGGATATGGAGATTCAAGATTTGAATCTCCATCTATAAAAGGCAGGTCCAAAAGTGAGAATCGACTACTGCTTCAATCACAACCAACATTCGCAAACATTCAAGTGTGAGATTCCTTTGACAAAGCGAACAAGTGAAAAGTTGTCAGTTGAGAGCTCGTGATAACAAAAGTATTCAAAGCTCTCAACAACCAAGAATTGTCTTTCATTGAATATCTGACACTTCTCTTTAAGAGATTCCTTAACTTCGGTTGAGAATCTTCAATCATTGGGATAACTTCTATCCTAGGAAGATCCAACAGTCATTCCTAGAAAGGATTGACTCAGACGGGCTTCTAGCCGCATTCCTGAACAGTTTCGAGGCAAACTATAAAAGCCTCACTAACAGCGAAGGACAAGTTACACGAAGGATCCGCCCTTGACTTGGCCGTAGCTGTGTCTTGAAAAGTACGAATCATCGGAGGATAGCTTTGTTGTGGTCGGTCCGAAAGTTCGCCTCCTACTACAAGTGTTTGGCAATTCCTTGTACTTTCGTATACTTTTCTAGTGGAAATCTTAGCGTTTCGGCTAAGGAGTGGACGTAGATCTATTTGGATCGAACCACTATAAAATATTGTGTTCATCTACTGTTTCATTTATAACTGTTCAGACTGATTTAAAACCTAACAACAGAGTTGCTAGCGTATATCTGAGAAGAAACATATAACATATCTTGAGCTTAAATACTACTTAAACAAAGATAAGTGTAAGTGATGTGTATTTATTCTGCTGCATTTCGTGTATACGCTTAAGCACGATGACTCTGATATTTGAGGACCAACAGGCGTTCATTTTTTTTATCCGATGGCTACAATAATTACATGTGTCAGATAATTTATTTTTTAATTTAATTGTAAGGGTGTTATGGGAAGAAAATATTATTCAATATTTTTGTATTAAATATTAAATATATTGGAAAATATATTTCATGCTTAATCAAATATTAAATATATTTTTCCAAATTCTTTTGTATTTATTGGAAAACTATCCCATATTCCGTCATAATTAATTATTTCTCTAGCAGCAATAATAATTTAATTTGTGTGGGAAGATAGATTGTTGCAAAGAGCCGACGACGATGTAGACACGGCGACGTAGGAGTTGCTGCTGGTAGTTTTCTTCGTAAGTCCGATTATCTGAGATGGCAATCGACATCCAAGGCGGTTGGCCATTCCACCTATGTGCATGCAGCCAGGCTCCGTCTAGTTGAGTCATTGTTGTTTCTTAATTTTTCCAGCCAGATCTACAATCGGCAACTGGCATGACAATTGTTTCTGCGAATTTCTTATTCGCGCGACTGTTCTTGCGGCAAATTTTTGTGATTTCTGTCTATTTCGGTGCTCTGCTTTTTGAGTGTTTTCGGAATTTTCGTGGGTATTCAAGATCTCTCTCAATTCGGCGGTGCTTTCCCGGATTGGGCTTTGATTTCGGCGATTGGTGGTGATTAGCATCTGGGTTCATCACTAATTTAAGATTTCTGTGGAAAAAAGTGAGCGTTGTACTTTCTGCCTTTACTCTGCGATCTTGACATCAAGATTTGGATTCTCACTATATTTTCTATAATTCGTGGTTCGCGTAAGAACATTGTTATATTTATTCAATGATAATATCCATTATCTTTGAACATGTATTAATAATTTTATCGATTGATTTTTTTATTATCATTGTTATTTTAAATGTGTGTCGTTATTTTTGAATAAATATTTCATTGTTCGAATTCTTGTTTTAATGGATTGTTAATTATTTATTTATTTTCTACATTGTGTGAACTAAGTTAATATGTAGCATTGTACGCTGTTGATATTATCATTATTACCTGTATTCAATATCATTTTATCAAAATTGTCGGTTTAATCTTAATTGATTTTTAATACACCTTTAAGATTATTGCTATATTTATTCAATATCATTGTACGAATAATTACCTTACAATGACACACAAAGCCATAAACAATGATAACGATTAACTTAAGATCGTGGTAAAACATTAATGAAGTTTGAGAGTTAATTATGTAAAAAATCATGGTGTATTTTTTGGTAACCGCACCCAAAAAATATGCAACATGATCTTATTTCTCTTTCCAATTTATACGATAATAATGGAAAAAATCATGGGATTTGTTTTTGGTAACTGAATCCGAAAAACCAGCATAAAGATTTAATTTCATTTCAAATTTTTTCTGTTTAGGACTAATTTGCCCTTTCAATGATAGAAGAAGCTATCAACAATGATTAATGGCCACAGAAAATTTGGGACGTCTATTTTCGAAATCAAGGGCTGGATTTTGGTCTCTGTTCATTCATGGACATATGTTCAACCTTGAATGCACCCCTATATACATACATATATATATATATATATATATATATAGGGTAGTGATCAGGTGAGAATATGAGTTACTATGAGAAATAAGAATAGATCTCGTGCGTCCATCTCATCAAATCAACGAACAGGATTCATTCTCAGCAAATTAAAAAATACGACATTTTTCCCCCAATATCCTGCAGTAAAGGCTAAAACTATAAAAATACTCAAACACAAACAACAACCTGCATTTTAAGCCCGATTTACTTTATTTTTACATAAATAAGATTTAAAAAAAATTAAAATTACAACGCATTAACTGTCGTAAGTTCATTTTTTACCATCCTACGTGCATCTATAAGAATGCTATCATGCATTTTTGGTTACATTCTTATTGACTTTGACACATTTCCATGAATCACGATATGTCAACTTTAAAATTTTGCACACATTCTCATTGGTTTATCCAACATTCTAAGAGCTTTCTCATTCCTCGAAGTAATTCGACTTTCACTGCCTTTGGTTTTCACAATAACTAGAGGCAACACTTCAATATTTTTAGGAACCAATCAACCATAAAAACCTTCAAACATCTTCTTCTTTAAAGCATCAACACGAGCATAGTCCCTATAAAACTCAATACCATCATCAACAATTCTCAAAACTTTGCCCTTAAAATGCTTATCTCATCAACACACTTTGGATTAAATGAATTTGTAAGATGCAAAAATGCATAAATTTAACACTAAAGATGCACAATATAAAAGTAAAAATGAATGTCGATTTGAATAAAACAAATATTTTTAAACTATATTCATGCACAATGAATCAATTACAAACAGAGTTTACAATTCCAAAACTAGATTAAATCATCTCTTAACATTAAAAAACATCAAAAGAAGCATGAACACTATCGAAAATAAAAAATACAAAGCTATGAACTTACTTTTAGATGCTCGATCAGACATGTCTTCTTCAAACGACCGAAGTCCAAAATCAAAAAATGAACTCAATAACAACCACAATTAACAAAGTCGAGACCGAACATGAATGCAAAATCCAGAAACAAAGAAAAAAATCTGATCGACAGAAGAAATATAAATCAAATCGAACGAAGAGGGAAGAAGAAATCACATCGCGCGAAAAAGGTATAAAAATTCTAATTAAATATGGAAGGAGATACTATTTAAATTTTAAAAAATCTAAAATTACAAAAATAACCTTAATGAATCAACACTACAGGATAATCGAGGAAAACTACACACGGAGTGAAATAGATCATGAGAGTTCAAATCACAAAATCAAAGGCTGAGATTTATTCTCATTTCTCATACTAAAAACTATTCTCATATGATCACTACTATATATATATATATATATATATATATATATATATATATATGGGGTGAGAATAGCCCTTATCATGAGAAATGAGATTAAATCTTTTCCGTAGATTTGACAACATCAACGATCCAGATTACATAAGAGCTTCAACAAAAAATGCGGCATTTTATCCTCATTTTACTTCATTAAAGGGAAACATAGTCATTCTGAACCTGGGCACAAAAGTTGTGTTTTGTTCATTTTATGTATTGTATACTTTATTTTATCTCAATTTTGGTTCATTATAAAATAAATTCGATGTGAATTTTGATGTTACACGTGACATGCATTTTATATTAGAGATTCTTCATTTTATTTTAGTCATTCTTCATTTTATCTCAAGTGTTGTTTATTATAAAATAAATTCAATGTAATTGTACGTCCCCTTCAAAAAAATGTAATTGTACATCGTTATTTTGTACAACGAACGAAAATATGCAACCTAGATTTTATCTGCACCTTACTTCCTTAAATGACAAAATCTCTGGAATTTTTTTTTCAAAACCATCATCCAATTCTCTAAATTTCTCCCTTTGTGAGGCTTCATCGTATCAGTACACTCTAGTATAAACGAATCTGAGAACAGATAAAATGAACATCGCATCACCAAACATGAAATTCAATAAAAAATGTAATGAAAAGATTGATGAAGCTAAAAAACAAAATAATGAACATAATATCACAACAGATGAATAACAAAATACTAAAAACGAAAGACTTCCAAAACTGTTTATAACAAAAACTCTCTAAACAATATATGAAAAACAGTCTCGTGAAACCATAATAAACAATTATCATCCAAGAATTTCAAACAACTGGAACACATATGATATACAAATCAGAAAATCAAAAAGAAACTTGAACATAGAAAGCACAAAACCTTCAAATCTAACCTTAAGAACCAATCAAAACCAGAATCTGATCGTCAAAATCATATATATGAATTAATGAGGATAAAACGAACACGATGACGAATTAATATTGAGAAATATCAAAACTTATTCAAGAAGACAATCAAAATCTCATGGAAAAACGAAAAGAAACGGATTTGTAGATCAAAATCGCGTGAAAGAAGGAAACCAAAAAAAGAAAATCGTTTATTTGAGGGAGATACCATAATTAAAACAGGTTAAATGACAAAGATATCCTTAAATATGTACTAATGAAGTACGGGGAGGATAAAATGAAAATGGAAATTATTAAAGCATGACCGCAGATCTGGTGCAATCAATGGCTAAGATTTATTTTCATTTCTAACATTAACATTTATTCTCATATGATCTAACCTCTCTCTCTCTCTCTCTTTCTCTCTCTCTCTATCTCTCTCTCTCTCTCTCTATATATATATATATATATATATATAGGGTAGTAATTATATGATAACACCTTTTTAAATAATAACATAATAACTATAAAATGCACCTGTCCAAAATTGAAAATGCATTATATAGTGGAAAAAAATGCAGCTGCTCAGGAGCATTTTTTGTATAGGATTGATGCATTTTTAAAAAATGCACCAAATCCATGTACAAAATATTATTGTATTTAGGTTTTGATAAAAGATGCACCAATTCCGCATATAAAATGGTCATTGCATCAATTATGCAGTAAAAATGATGCATTTCTTTGCATTTGCTTATGCATTTTTCAGCCATGACAAATGCATTTCCTAGTTAGCATGTTAGCATATGGAAATGAGTTAGTATATGATCATATTTCTATATATATATATATATATATATATATATACTTTATGCATTACTTGATTATAGAGTTTCATATGTCTCAGTGCTGAGAAATGCTCCATTGTCAACTTTGATCTTATGGTAAGAGGCCAAACGGTGGGATCAATTTTTTAGCACCAACTCACTTGCTTTTGCTGCTAAAGAACCTCACATCGACTGGACACCTGAGTTTATACCACCTTATAATGGTTATACTCGTTAGACTTTTCTTACAAGCCGATTTATGAGATCTTAACATGGTATAAGATCTATCCCAATTTAATGGTGGGTTCCCATTGAAAACTCCATAATGTGTGTGAGGGATGTTAAAATATCACAATGATAGATCCCCTGCATGAAGCATCACGTTGCGCGTGAGGGATTTGTTAAAGTATTTCACATCGACTAGAAAGTTAGACGTATACCACCTTATAATGATTAAAGTCTCATTTTCTTACAAGTCGGTTTTATAAGAAGAAAATGAGATCTTAACATTCCTATTACAATGTATTAAATTCAATCATGTTACATTTGTCTCTTTTGTACTGGTTGTAATTTATTAAAATTCAAAATCCTGAATTGTAAAGGCCCAATGGAGGGACAATCTTGATGTGATATTATAAAGCAAGGATTATTCGTAGCCAGGATTATATATTCTCAATTGTTTTCATTGCGTATATACTATCACAATCTCATTTCAGTGGTTTCACTATTGGTTTGAGCAGCGATAAAAAAAAATAAAAAAAAATAAAAAAAATTAATTGATTTTAAAATTAATGTATCTTCATTAGTAGCTTCACTAATTAATAATAATATGTCTTTCATACATCACATCATATTCCACTAATTATTCCCTCCAAAAGCTTACCTAGCATAAATCAAGTTTATTAATTTATGAATTAATCCAAATAAATAGTGTTGATTTCAAGATCAGAGTTAGTTTGCATAACGGATGATAAATCGTTACAGCAGTTAGGCCTCCAAGTTGGTTGTTCTTTATCAGCTTCGTTTCAGAAAAATGGTTGTTTAGCAGGTCTAAATATTACTTAATCAAATTACAAGTAATACTCCAACACTTAATGTATTAGGTTTTAAATTCAGTGCAGAAAGCTTAAAAAAGCAGTAAATAACACAATGATTTATAGAGCTTCGGACTACATCATCCTAAGTACTCTCTTCAGACGCGCAGTCTGGAAACACTAAGTTGGAGATTACAAATATGTCAGCGGCATGTTGCTAGCTGATGAATGCCGCGTCACCAATCCACTAGCTCACTCGCCATGTCCTTCACAATCTAGAGCTTCTTCAGGCATGACGCATAGGCACACCACATTGGCTTCAAATTGGACGTGAGAGTTTGAGTTCCTCTCAAGAACGTCAGTTTTTGGTGTACACCTGTGATAGTTGCCACCAGAGAAGTTACAACTACAAGATATTTCCTTACTTGGAGAGTAACAAAATAGAAGTAGCTCTTGCATGATGCAAAAAACCTCGTGTTCAACAAGAAACACGAAAAGCTGATAGAATTAGCCTAAAAGCTTTTAGATCTGAAAGTTAATAGCTTTAAAAACGGCAGAATTCGCAGTAGTATGTCATAAAGTTGACAATGGCGATTTTGTGGTTCAGTTCTAGTAACCTCCTCTAGGTGATTTGCAGCCTCTATTTATAGGCACTCATTGGAAGGTTTGAACTTTTGGTCATTTGTAGCCGTGTGAGACATTTTGGAAGGAGTAAAATCAAATATCTCATTTTTTCTTAGACGGTTTTCTACAGGTACCACTTTTTGGCACTGATAGGTCAAAAAGAAGATTACTTGGATATCACTTTTCTTAGACGGTTTTCTACAGGTACCACTTTTCAAGTCCAAATATATATGGATATCAACGAGATACAAATAAAGCAAGGCAGGATATTACAAAATGAAAAATACAGAAAGCTAGCATCATTACTTGGATGTCTTCATGTTCTTGATCTGCTCCATCAGCTCTATAATTTTATGAATCTCTTCCTCTCTTCTGTTTGATTCCTTCCTTAGCTTCACTCTTTTTAAGTCCAAATATATATGGATATCAACGAGATACAAATAAAGCAAGGCAGGATATTACAAAATGAAAAATACAGAAAGCTAGCATCATTACTTGGATGGCTTCATGTTCTTGATCTGCTCCATCAGCTCTATAATTTTATGAAGCTCTTACTCTCTTCTGTTTTATTCCTTCCTTAGCTCTTCTTCACTCTTGCTGGTTGAGAGTTGTTGATCACGCATTCCTGGTAGTTATTGTCAATCAACAATCTTCAACTGTAGGGTGATTTGCTGATGAAGGCCTTTCGATCAGCAAATACCCATTGCTCCATACTGGTGATTTTGCTGGTAGCTCTATTTCTTCCCAAATTAGCTTGATCAGTTCTCATTATAACTCGATAATTCTTATACAAAACATTACAAGTTTGAACTAATCCTAAGCTAGAGACTCTCTATTCTAGTGGGATGTTTGAC
>JAPKLW010001376.1:163855-207911 GCA_026898455.1 Plectranthus barbatus | reverse complement strand
ATTCATTCACACTGCTTTTCCACATTCATTCACACTGCTTTTTCACAGCTCATCCATAGTGAGCAGAGACACATCGAATGTACCACCACCAAGGTCAAAAACAAGCACATTCTTTTTCCCGGACCTAGTTGTGTTCGTGTCAAGCCCATACGCGATGGCTGCAGCAGCAGGCTCATTGATGATCCTCAAAACATTGAGTCCTGAAATTATGGCAGCATCCTTGGTTGCCTGTCGCTGAGAGTCGTTGAAATAAGCAGGCACAGTCACCACGGCATTCTTGACAGTTGATCCAAGATACTTTTCGGCAATGTGCTTCATCTTCAGGAGCACCATGGAAGAGATCTCCTCTGCAGAAAACTGCTTCTCCTCCCCTTTGTAGGTTACAACAATCATAGGCTTGTCGTTGGGGTCGGAAATCACCTTGAATGGCCATAGTTTCATGTCACTCTGAACCGAGGGGTTGCTGAATCTACGGCCGATCAACCTCTTTGCATCTGCATACCAGATCAAACACCATATAAAAGTTCCAAAGATGCTACAAGTGATCACCAAGAATAAATGAAACTGCCCAAATTTTCCGAAAGCGGGCACCAGTAGTTACAATCCCTAAAACATCTTAAAACATAAATGAAAATGTTGACCCAACTAGTCTCATGAATTGAATTTTGTAATGAACTGCTCCATTAACATTGGTTGCTTTTTTCTTGGGTTTTAAATTAAAAACAAACTCTCAAAATAAACACAACAGATTTATTTAAAAAGAAAATGCAAACGAAATGTGCAGATGGGTTTTCAGCAAAGAATCAATAACAGATGCATAATTGATTTTACAAGTAAGTAAATGAAAAACTCCAAAGATCATTACAACTACACAGAAAACCAAAAGATCACATGATGGTGCAAGTCGTATTCCTCTCTCTCAGAAGAGTAATAAAATCGGAAAAAAAAATATTTGAAATGGAAACAGCAAAAAGTCTCACCGATAACAGTGTTGATAGGATTGGTGTGGAGTTGATTGTAGGCGGCATCTCCGATGAGACGGTCGGCGTGGGTGATGGCCACACAAGACGGCGTGGTGCGGTTGCCCTGGTCATTAGGTATGATCTCAACGCCGCCATGCAGCCACACTCCCACGCACGAATAACACGTGCCCAGGTCGATACCGATCGCAGCTCCTTGGCCTTCTCCCGCCATCGATATTGCAGACAACTTCCAAATGTGTAATATTCACACGACAGTTAAACTTAATACGTAGAAGGAGGCAGCCGAGGAGTCACAGAAGATGATTCGACATGCAAACCCCTTCGAATTCTGTATGCAATCTTCTAAGAGGCAAGATCTGAAATAGACATTTTGTTATTTGAAATGCAAAAAATATCAAATCTTATGAAAAAAAAATAAAAAAATAACAAAAAGTACTATTTTTCAGTTGGAATTTGAAAATTGAAATGAAGGTAATCATATCACATTTTTTTCAATAAAAAATTCAAATTTGTATTTCCTTACTTTTATTAAAAATGGATGGAATTGATTTGAAATTCCAATTCCATTTCACCTAATTTAAATTATAATTTCCCGAATTCATGCTACAATTATTTCAGGAGTGAATTCAATCAATTCAATTGAAATTTTTATTGGGGTCCCAAATTATTACTTGGTATACGTAATATGGTTTAATTAACTCTTACTCAAATCAATTAGAACTCTAAAAATTGGTTTAAGGCTCCAAGTGTTGCTTAACCAAATTCAAAAAATAAACCAACAACTTATGAGTTTTTGAATTTCAAAAGAACAAACATGTTAATTTTAGAGTTGGACAAAAGTTCAAATTAATTAATGGGTGCTTGTAACTTAAAATATGGGGAATATATTGAGTTTATTCAAATTGTTCCTCATAACAAGGTAATAAAGGGATAAGTCAGTATTATTTCTTTCGTGACCTAAATTTATGGATGCCAAACAGGTTAACTTGTCGGGTTTCGGACATACTCGATTGAGCTGCGGGTTAATCAATTCCACGCACGAGTAACACGTCCCCAAATCAATACCGATCGCAACCCCTCCTTTTCCCGCCATTGATATCACCAACAACTTTTTAATGTGTAATTGTATATCAATATATCATACAAGAGTTCAGGAGGCTATCTCATCAAAAATTAAAAAACACAAAGTTCAGGAGGTTATGATGTAGTAGGAGGCAGTTGAGGAGTCGCACAAAATCACTCCTAAACTTGACTGAAATAGATTATTTAATTAGTTATGATTATCAAGATTATTTAAATAGTTATGATTATCAATTTCAAATCGATTAGTTGATGCGACATTCAAATCTTTAAATTCTGCATTAGAGCACATATCTTAAAAAATTTAAGATCTCCACCTCATCCTTTTATATATCGTGGAAGACAGAGAGGCATGGATCTTAGGGACTTAAGATCCTTAACAATAAATTTATAATTTCAACTTTTATATCGCCTTATTGAACTCGTTGAGTTGATCGTTGTCGGTCTTTCTTCTTGCATCTTAAACGAATACAATGATTATTTAAGATAGAGCCGATTCGACAGGAATTTCTTTATATATAAGGATTCAAGTTTGGTCCACACTTCTACTGTCGTCTTCTCCTTCGACACTTCTTTAGCACCGTATCTCCGAGACTCAGAATCATAGTACTGTGCGCCTTCGCCAGTGTATCTTTTTTATGTTGCTCTGTCATCATATCAGGTAACTTAGACTCTCCCTTCAAGGCACCATCCAAGTTTTGCTGTACGAACAACGCTTGCATCTTCAACTTCCACAAACATAAATCGTTCGATCTTATGAAGCACTCCACCTCGAACTTGGCTGAACCCATCGCAATCCTTCCTCTCCATGTTCACCGCACCAATTTGTTGTGAATTGAAGCGATTGCAGACACAAATAACAAACATAAATTAAATGACATAAAGAATTATAGAGGTTAGAGCATAAGCTCTACATCCACTCTTCAAGCCTCCTCGGTAATGATTTTATTATGGTGAAGAAAATACAAAGTATGACAATTACAATTAGTTGGGAGCAGGGGTATTTATAGGGAGATATTCCTAGATACATAAAGAATATAATCCATCTCTAATAGATTCAATACATATCCAAATCTAATACTAATAAGGATAAATCTTGTCCAACAAGTTAATAAGATATTCACAAATCTTTTTCATATCTATCCAACTCGAACAGCTCATCGAGTTCCTCAACCTACACGACTCAACCCACTTCCGTCAAACTATAATTGACCCAGTCTCAAACCCACTAGCAAACTACTTTTCGAAGACTAATATTTGAACAAAGCATACATTTGTATATTATATAAATATTGTTAGAGACATTGATTGTGCTACAGTATAATACTACTGATAAAATATGTAATTAAATAATATTGTAAAACAGTCCAGCCTAAATTAAACAACCGGTTTCCTACCATAAATTTAGTCAAACCAAATTATATGATTTGAAAAAATTATTTAGTCCGACCAAAGTCTTAACTCATCAAATCGGCCAAATCGACCAAATTCTTTTGATTTGACCAGTTTGATTGGTTTCGACCAAAGTCTTAACTTATCAAATCGACCAAATTCTTTTGATTTGGCCAGTTTGATTGGTTTCGACCAAACTATATTCACCCCCAACAAGATAGGACGAATAAGCTAGCAGTCAAATGTGCGAACCAACCCAGAACTTTATATATCTTTAGAGGATCAATATTTTTCCTTAAAACTGAAAATGGGAAGTAGCGTATAGTCAAACGATCAAAAGCAATATAGAGGTTCCTCGAGAACTATATTCGGAAATAAACTGAGTTATTCATGAGTTACTAACTCTTGATTCAATAAAAATTCATTTAATTTCATTTAGTTAAGTTCATTTATTATTTGAATTAAACTTGAGTTTAATAGTATTTGTCTCGTGAGCTCGTAAACAGTGGCGGATCTAGAAATTTGATATAGGGGACTGCATACAAAGTTGAGTATAATGGAAAAAAAATCGGCTATTTCTCATTCTCAATCCCTCATACTTTGTTCTTTTTTATCTTCAATCTTTATTTTCTTATTTGCGACGGTACTATCTCATAAAAAAATCTAGGATTACTACATTATTAAAAAAATAATAATAAATAAATGATTGTGCCCCTTACCCCTATTTAGATCCACCCCTGCTCGTTAACAAATTTGAGTCTAATATAATATCTTTAATAGTTATAAAAAAAGAATAATGATTTTGAATGGATGTGATATTTGTTGTTATTAAATAATTTATTTTTAAATAAATAATGAATATTTCCTACATGTCAAAAGATTGAGGCTATGGCTGTAGCGTAAAAAGTTAAATTGTGTTTAATGTATTAATGGAAGTTTATAATTTTTAATTTGGACAGTTGATCCTTCAGTTTATAACGACACCCAATCATTTAGTGTGTATCACATGTGTGGTTAGGAGTGAGTACAAAGTGACTCGCCATTAACTGAGTTGAGCTTGAACTTCAAAATACTCTACTTGATGGGCTCACAAGTTTTTATAAAGCTCAATATAAATTAAAATTTCCTCCCTAAATCTATAACTTATATATAAAATATTTTAAATTCTTGATAAAATATTAAAAAATCAAACTCGATCGAATCGTATCAAGCTTAACAAACTTGACAACAAATTGAGCTTAAAAATTAAAGCTCAGTCGAGTTGTGTTCAAGCTCAAGCTTTAAATTATTTATTGAGGTCGAGATTAAACTTGACACTGGTTGGCTGATGAAATTAGCATATACAAGAATTTAGACTTTGGGTATAATATATGAATAAATTAAAAGGGGGATATATTATGTGTATATTAGAGTAACTAATATAGGAACAGAGGAGGGATCATGTAAAAAAAAATTCTCATGTGAGAAAAAAGAATGAATCATATCCATCAGATCTAAAAAAATCAATGGTTGATATTGAATCAAACAACAACTAAAATGCAATCAAGCAACAAAATAATCAAGCAACAACTAAAGCACAATCAAGCAACGACCTGAATACAATCAAGCAATGCCGTGAATGCAATCAAGCATCTTTCTCACTTTCTCACGTTAAGAGTTTTCGCACTGGATCCGCTCCCTATAGGAACATATATAAAAAAATCATAAAGCTAGTAAAGAGAATTTTGGGATGGTGGGTTGTGATCACCGTGAAATTCATACCATAATATTGAGCTTATCATAAATAAAATAACAAAATTATATTTGAGAAAAAGTCGAAAATTCTAAATATATACTCCCTCAGTCTCGTTACAATTATCTCATTTCTTTTCGGCACGAGAATTAAGAATTGTGAGTGTAGAATGAGTTGAATGAAATTAATATTTTATTGTTGGGTGTGAAAATTAAAAAATATTATTTTTAAAAATGAGACGAATGAAGTGGGATAATTCGAGCGGGATAACTAGGGAGTACTATCTCCATCCCGGTCTATTGGGCACCTTTGACCGCGTACGAGAATTAAGGGTTGTGAGTGGTAGTGGAATTAACATTTTATTGATGAGTGTGAAAATTTTGTTATTTTAGAAAAATGACCCAATAGACTGGGACGGACGAAAACGGAAAGAGTACACAATAGACCGGGACGGAGGGAGTATTATTTTAGGACATGCGCGATAATATTTACGTGAAGGGAAGGAGAATTAGAGAAATATAAAAGAGATAGAGAAGTGGAAAGAGACCATATATGAGTGATAAAGGGGGCGACAGAAATTTTCTTAACAAGCGAAGAGATTTTTTCTGTAAAATAAGAGGAAAAGGAGTAAAAGAAAGATGGGTGAAAGATAAAATGAGAGTGAATTAATGATTAATAATAAAATGATAAAGTTTTAGAAAGTGGTAAAGGGCGGTGATAATAGTTGAATGTGACAAAATCACATAAGAAAGAATTTCAAGACAAGACTAGATTATATAGTGGTCTAAATTTAAAATACATAACAGCAACATTTAAGATACTTTTTTATAAATATTTTATTGTTTACATTATAAATTAAAATTTAGACTATATCAAGTGATAATAAGTTTAACAATATTAAAGGCATAGAAATTGATATTCATAATAAGATATATATTTGATTTTCTTAAATTCATATTCATAATAATAACAAGTAAAGAAGGAAGATTGAAACGACCATAAATTGTTTCGACTGAAAAGAAAATGACCATTGTGATCTGAATATTATAGTCTTATAGTCCAAGTTTACTCATCTTTAACATGATGGGGTCCGAAATAGTTTGCAGCTCCATTAGCTTGTCTTCAAATTCCTCAGCCTCTGCAAGTCGGTTTGCTTTCAGCCATTGTTTGACACCCTCAAAAGCATCCATGATCTTCTCCTTGTCCGCTGCAGCTGCATTCCTGTAGTTGTTCATCATATTCCTCATGTCGTATGCGTAATTCTCCAAAGTTCTCCTTGCTAGCGCCTTCTTCTTGAACTCTTCGTCTTCATACTTGAAAGCTTCGAAGATACGTCTAGGCCATTCTTGAAAGCGAAGACCGTTGTTAGGGGCGGACAGTTCGGGATCGAAGCGAGCTCGCGATTGAAGCGCCCGACGTAAGGTCTTAGTGACTCTCCTTTATTTATGCGTATGCTGTTAAGCGCGTCGGGGTGCTTCGCCACACGTCTGCAGTTGGAGTATTGCTTCCTGAAGGCCATGTGGAGTTCGGAGAACGTCGAGAAGGAGCACCTCGGCTGGTTGACAACCATTGGAGAGCTGGACAGGTCAGGCTGGACCCGAAGCTCTTGCACATGCACGCCTCGCGGAGTTCGTCTGGGATCGAAGTGGTTAGCATTTTTTTTTGTAGAGAGCGATATGATCCTCCGGATCGGTTGTTCCGTCGTACAGTTGGAACAACGGTGGCACGAACCTCGCTGGGACGTCCGTATTAGTGATGTCGGGTGTGAAAGGCGAGTCGGCATAGCTGTCGCGTGGTATCAAAGCATCCGGTCGGATCACTCCCGGGATCCGGGAGATGAGCTTTTCAAAGTTCATCATTCGAGCTTCGAGGCGCTTCTCGTACTTACTTCGTGGGTGCTCGGTGACGAGGCGCTCGGGTGGCCTGTTGGTCGTCGCTCCTGAAGACCTACTCCCGAGATCCAACCTTGCGGACGTGTCCAAATCGACAACTTCGTCCAGATCGTGGGCCAAATTCTTGCAACGATCAGTGGCCTTTTCGCCGGTGGTCAGCTCCTCCACGATCGGCTTACTTTGGAGCGCGCTTTCCTTGCGAAGCTGATCGTTTTCCCTCCGCAGGGCATGATTCGTGGCGTACAACTCCGTAATCCTGGAATTCATCTCCTTTCACACGCTTCTGGTTTTCCTCAGACTCCTCAGCTAGCCGCGCGCGGATCGAGTTCAACATGTCGGGAGGCACGGCTTGCGCGCCACTGGTTTGCAAGGTATGTTGAACCAATTCATATACGGGAACGAGGCTTCTTGATCCAGTAGACCCCGCCGGGGGAGCTCCTGTTGGCTTCTTGCCTTGATTCCCTGACTTCTTGTTAGTGCCTGCCATTGAATCAAAGAAAAAGAAAGAGAGAGAGTAATCTCAAGGGCCCCACGGTGGGCGCCAAATGTTGAGGTTTGAATTTCGGGAAAATAGAAGCCCTTGAAACTCTTATCAAATAGAGACAACTATTAGCAAGAAATCGGAAAAAAGTGACAAAGAAACCGTAGTTGGATGTGAAAACTAGAGAGAAAATGAGTGCGTATAATAAATTGAGTGATAAAACAGCAGCGTAACACCGTAGTTTCTCTCTAAGGAAGAATTCAATGCAAAAAATGAGCTCGCTGCCCCTATTTATAGACAGGATAGAGGCAGGTAGGCAATGGCTAACCCTAGGCGTCGAGCTGCAACGGCTCGCCGTGAATATTGGAACGGTCGCGGGTCTTTCGGAGGCGGTTAGGGCTTCAACGTTTGGGCGCTGCCAGCATGCTAGGGTTTTTTTCCTGGATCGCCTCGACATCGACCTGCTTAACCCCTCGATGGCGAGGCGCTTCGATTGTCTACAGCGAGGCTTTGACTTAATCTAGCTGGCTTTGGTAAGTCAGTCTTCTGGGCGGACTTGTTTGTACGGGCGATTTATCTATTGGGCCTGGGCTCATGGGCCTGGCCCCAACAGTTATTTAATTAAATTCGTTTGTAATTTGTATGAAATTGAAAAATAAAAAGAGATAAGAGAAATAGAGAAGCAATCGAAACGTGAAGAGATGACAGTCGCTTTGTATTCTAGAAGAGACACTAACATTTTGGTAGCCGTGTTATGTTAGGAATAATATAAATTTTAATATCTCAATTGGTATCTAGAATAAATCTTAATATTTTATTTTTAATATATTTAGCTAAATAACTTTATTAGGTTAAACAAAATTTTTAGATTAGTTAAATATTAAATTTCTTATCTTATATTTTTTAAAATGGTGTCCCCTGCTAAGATAAATTAATAGAACAATATTACTAATATTATATAATTTTTTGTAAAAATGGTGCCCCTTCGTTCGGAGGTCCCGGTGCGGCGCACCTCTCGCACGGCCTCAAGGCCACTACTAATTTAGTGTGTATCACATATTTGGTCAGGAGTGAATACAAAATAACTCGACATTAACTGAGTTGAGCTTGAACTTCAAAATACTCTACTCGATCGAGTCTTGTTAAGCTTAACAAACTCGACACTAAATTGAGCTTAAAAATTGAAGCTGGATCGAGTTGTATTCAAGCTCGAGCCTTAAATTTTTTATTGAGGTTGAGCTTAAATTTGACACTGCTTGGCTGATGAATTTAGTATATACGAGAATTTAGACTTTGGGTATAATATATGAATAAATTAAAATGGGAGATGTATTATGTGTATATATAAGTAACTAATATAGGAACATATATAAAAAAGTCATAAAGCTAGTAAAGAGAAACTTGGGATGGTGGGTTGTGATCACCATGAAATTCATACCATAATAATATTGAGCTAATCTTAAATAAAATATCAAAATTATATTTGAGAAAAAGTTGAAAATTCTAAATACTCCTTTTGTTTCGTTAATCTTGTCTCATTTCTTTTCGGCACGGAAATTAAGAGTTGTGAGTGTAGAATGACTTTAGTAGAATTAATATTTTATTGTTGAGTGTGAAAAATGTATTATTTTTATAAATGAATCTAATGAAGTTGGGACAAACAAAAAAAAAAAGAAAGTGAGACAATTCAAACGGGACAGAAGGAGTATTATTTTTGGAGCGATAATATTTACGTGAAGGGAAGGAGAATTATAGAAATATGAAAGAGATAGAGAAGTGGAAAGAGACCATATATGAGTGATAATGGTGAGACTTGAGAGAAAGGGGGCGACAGAAATTTTATATATTAACAAGCGAAGAGAGTTTTTCTGTAAAATAAGAGGAAAAGGAGTAAAAGAAAGATGGGTGAAAGATAAAATGAGAGTGAATTAATGATTAATTAAAGGTAAATGAATAAAATGATAAAGATTTAGAAAGTGGTAAAGGGTGGTGATAATAGTTGAATGTGACAAAATCAGATAAAAGAATGTCAAGACAAGACTAGATTATACATTGGTAAAAATTTAAAACACATAACAGAGAAATTTAAGTTGTTTACATTATAAATTTTAAAATTTAGACTATATCAAGTGATAATAAGTT
Source organism: Plectranthus barbatus (assembly GCA_026898455.1). Lineage (NCBI taxonomy): Eukaryota > Viridiplantae > Streptophyta > Magnoliopsida > Lamiales > Lamiaceae > Plectranthus > Plectranthus barbatus. Next base: position 198,209 of record JAPKLW010001376.1, on the reverse strand, counting down.
TAATAATATTAAAGGCATAGAAATTTGATATTCATTATAAGATATTCGATTTTTTCAAATTCATATTCATAATAATAACAAGTAAAGAAGGAAGATTGACACAAGCATAAATTGTTTCGACTGAAAAGAAAAGGACCATTGTGATCTGAATATTATAGTCCAAGTTTGCTCATCTTTAGCATGATGGGGTCCCAAATAGTCTGCAGCTCATTCAGCTTGTCTTCAAATTCATCAGTCTCTGCAAGTTGGTTCGATTCCAGCCATTGTTTGGCATCCTCAAAAGCATCCATGATCTTCTTCTTGTCACCTGCACCTGCATTCTTGCAGTTACTCATCTTGTTCCTCATGTCGTATGCGTAATTCTCCAAAGTATTCCTTGCTAATGCCTTCTTCTTGAACTCTTCATCTTCATACTTGAAATTCTCCGCCTCCTCCAACATTTTCGCAATATCTACACTTGACAGCCTGTCCTTCTTGTAGGTGATGCTCATCTTCTTCACACGCCCCGTCGTCTCGTCTTTGGCCGACACCTTCAAGATGCCGTCGGCATCAATGTTGAAGCAAACATTGACAGAAGAAACTCCCCTGGGCGCCGGCGTGAGACCTTTGAACAAGAGTTTTCCTAGCAAATTGTTGTCAGTTGACCTGCTTCTTTCCCCCTCGTAAACAAGAATTGAGGCTTCAGTCTGATTGTCCGCTGCAGTACAAAAAGTTGTGCACTTGCTCGTGGGGATAATTGTGTTCCTGGGCACCATCACTGTCATCACTTCTCCCCGGGTACCGACGCCTAGTGACAGGGGAGCAACATCTTTAAGATGAACGTCGTCGATGGCTTTACCGCTCAAGATCGCAGCTTTGACAGCAGCACCATACGCCACGGCTTCATCTGGATTGATCCTTTGGCAGAGTTCTTTCCAATTGAAGAACTCCTGCAACAACTGCTGGACCTTGGGAATACGACTTGATCCCCCCACTATCACAACTTGGCCCACCTTGCTCTTATCCATGCCTGCATCCCTCATGCATTTCTCAACCGTTTCCACACACTTTTCAAACAGATCCATGTTGAGTAACTCGAACTTAGCAAGCCTAATAGACATATCGAAATCAATCCCATCTACAAATGATGGGATCTCAATCATGGTACTGGGAGTGTAGGAGAGAGTCCTCTTAGCTCTCTCACAAGCACTCCTCAGTCTCCTCAGAGCTCTTGGGTTCCCACTAATATCCTTGTTATGCTTCAACTTGAACTCCCCAACGAAGTGATTCAACAATCTGTTGTCGAAATCCTGACCCCCAAGGTGAGTATCACCAGCAGTAGCTTTCACTTGGAAGATGCCCTCATCGATGGTGAGTAGAGACACGTCGAATGTACCACCACCAAGGTCAAAAACAAGCACATTCTTTCTCTGAGACCTATCTGTTTTCGTGTCCAGCCCATACGCAATGGCTGCAGCAGTAGGCTCGTTGATGATCCTCAAAACATTGAGGCCAGAACTCATGGCAGCATCCTTGGTTGCCTGTCGCTGAGAGTCGTTGAAATGAGCAGGCACAGTCACAACAGCATTCTTGACAGTAGATCCAAGATACACCTCGGCAGTGTGCTTCATCTTCATGAGCACCATGGAAGAGATCTCCTCTGCAGAAAACTGCTTCTCCTCCCCTTTGTAGGTTACTACAATCATAGGCTTGTCGTTGGGGCCGGGAATCACCTTGAATGGCCATAGTTTCATGTCGCTCTGAACCGAGGGGTTGCTGAATCTACGGCCAATCAATCTCTTTGCATCTGCATCCCATATCAAACACCATGTAACAGTTCCAAAGATGATGCAAGTGATCACCATAAAAAAAAAATGGAACTGCCCAATTTTCCAAAGCCGCGCAATATCATTTAGAAACCCTACAAGATCTTGAAAAAAATGGAATCGTTCATCCAAGTAGTCTCAGTTGAATTTTGCAACAATGAACTGCTCTAAACACACTAACAGATTCATATATTCATTCTACAAGTAATTAAATGAAGAGAACTCCCAAGATTGCTACAACCACACAGAAATCTAAATCTCACAGCCTCACATGACGGAGCAAGTCGATCTTATTCGTCTCTATCATAAGAGTAAATAGCTTTGCCCAAGAGAAAAAAATCTTCGAAATGTAAACAGCAAAAGCGGAAGTCTGACCGAAAACAGTGTTGATAGGATTGGCGTGAATTTGATTGTAGGCGGCGTCTCCCACGAGACGCTCGGCGCGGGTGAAGGCCACACACGACGGTGTGGTGCGGTTGCCCTGGTCATTAGGTATGATCTCAACGCCACCATGCTGCCACACTCCCACGCACGAATAACACGTGCCCAAGTCAATACCGATCGCAGCTCCTTCGCCTTCTCCCGCCATTGATATTACAGACAACTTCCAAATGTGTAATATTCACATTTCAGCTCTGTATGTTAAACTTAATACGTAGAAAGAGGCAGTCGAGGAGTCACAGAAGTTGATTCGACATGCAAACCCTTCAAATTCTGTTTGCAATCTTCTGAAGTAGTATATCTTATTCTTCGAGAATCTCTCATAAAAGTAATAATTAAAGTCGGAATCAATGTACTTCATTATTGCATGACAAATTTTGTTTTTGGCTAAATGGATAATTAACATTCTGACAATCGCAATTAGGGGTGAGCATGAGTCAAGCTGGCTCGCAAACTACTCGGGAACAGCTCGAAATCGACTCGATAGTATTAGAGTAGATATGCATGAAAATACTAAATCACATAATATATCTATATCTTCTTAGATTAATCCATATAATTGTATATATCTCTAGATTGTATATATCTCTAGATAGATTACACATATCTTGTAAACTTTATATATACATGCTCAGTAATACATTATTTTCTGAGGCAAATATTGTTGGTCTATCATGGTATCAGCTTAAACTCGATCCTGCCCACATCTCTCCCTTCTCTCTCTCTCACGCCAAACCCTAATCTCTCGCCAAACCCTAATCTCTCTCCCTCTCATATTTTTCGTCCCTTCCCTCATCATGGCCGATCAACACTTGGCCAATGATCCTCTTCCTCTTTCAACTTTGGTGCATATGATTACTATCAAACTCACATCTTCCAACTATCTCCTATGGCGAGGGCAAATTGTTCCGCTGCTGACATGCCAAAACTTATTTGGATACGTCGATGGTTCTACTCCCTCCCCGCCTACGACGCTTACCAACGCCGCTGGCATCTCCTCCATCAATCCCTCCTATACTTCCTGGCGTCTCCAGGACCAACGCCTTCTTAGCCTCCTTCTATCTACTCTCTCCGAAAAAGCCATGGCCAAAACCCTAGGATGTGCTTCTTCACGTTCCGTTTGGCTCGCCCTCGAGTCATCCTTCAGTCACAAATCAAAAACCCGGGAAATCCAACTAAAAGACGAACTTCAACTATTGAAGAAGGGCGATCGCTCGGTAAAGGAATACGGCCGTGCTTTCAAAGCGATCTGCGATCAGCTTTCTGCAATTGGTCGACCAGTTGACGACATCGATAAAGCTCACTGGTTTCTCCGAGGTCTCGGCCCTACTTTTGTCAATTTCTCAGCCGCACAGATGGCCCTTTCTACTATTCCGTCGTTCAGTGATTTGCTTGCCAAAGCGGAGAGCTTCTCCTTATTTCAGGATTCCCTGGACCCTTCCGCCCCTGCCTCCGTCGCTTCCTACAGCCAGTCCTCCGCTTCCTCAGGCCGCGGCATCCTTAGGCCTCCACCGGCTGATCCTCGCCCTTAATCTTCTAAAAATCAAAAGAAGGGTGGTGGCCGAAAGTATCAGAAACGCCCTCCCCGTTGCCAAATCTGTCGCCTCGACGACCACTATGCTACGGACTGTCCTCAGCGATACGCTCCGCAGCCATCCTCCAACTTGGCCGAGGCTTTCGCCACAGGATGCTCGATTCCTTCTTCCGATCATTCAGATTGGTATATCGACACTGGCGCATCCGCCCACATGACTCCCAGTCCTGCTACTCTTGATAGTGTCGTTCCCTACTCCGGTAACAAGCAGGTGGTTGTAGGTAACGGTGCTCAGCTACCTATCACATACACCGGTACCCTAAATCTCACCTCTCACATTCGTTTATCTGATGTGTTTGTCATTCCTTCCCTTACTAAAAATCTTTTATCCGTTAGCAAACTAATCACTGATCTCCCTCTTCGTGTTATTTTCTCACACTCTTCCTTTCTTATTCATAACCGAGACACACACCATATTCTTGCCACCGGACACCGTAGAGATGGCCTCTACGTTTTGGATGGAGATTGCACGGCTCTTCTTGCTGCCGCAAGATCGAGACACATGCAAGCATCCATTGATGTATGGCACACTCGCTTGGGTCACACTCCGCCCGAGTCTCTACTTCTTCTCAGCAAATTAGGTCTTATTTCTCTTTCTAGTCGGTCCTTATCTAGTAGTCTTTGTCGTTCATGTCAACTTGCTAAAAGTTCTAGACTTCCGTTTCAACTTAATGAAAAGCGTTCTTCGCATCTTCTTGATTTAATTCACTGTGATCTTTGGGGTACTGCTCCTGTAACCTCTACTTCTAATTTTCGTTATTATGTCATCTTCATTGACGATTTCTCACGCTTTACTTGGTTCTATCCTCTAGCGCGAAAATCTGTTTTTTTCAAACACCTACAAATATTTACTGCCTTTGTTGAAAATCAATTCTCCCGTTCAATCAAAATTTTCCAATCCGATGGTGGGACGACTGAATTCACTAACCATAATGTCCGTGACTTTTTTCTCGCTAAAGGCATTCATCACCGCTTTTCCTGTCCGTATACCCCAAGTCAAAACAGGCGGGCTGAGCGGAAGCACCGCCACATTACTGAATCAGGTCTCACAGTCCTGTTTCATGCTAATTTACCTCTATCCTTTTGGGTGGATTCTTTTAATACTGCGATTTATACCATCAACCGTCTTCCCACACCCATTCTGAACGACATCTCTTCTTTTCAGCTTATATATGCCTCGACCCCATCCTACTCCTCCTTCCACCTATTTGGCTGTCGCATTTATCCCTGCTTGCGGGACTACGCCTCGACCAAATTTTCCATTCGTAGCTTACCATGTATTTTTCTAGGATACTCTTCCACTCATAAGGGTTTTAAGTGTTTCGATCTTGCTACGGCGCGTATTTATATTACCCGTCACGCAAGGTTCGATGAGAGCCACGTTCCCTATGTATCCACCTCAACCTCTTTGGTCATAGGCTCTCTTGCCATCTCGTCATTCATCGAACCACCGTCGATGATGACTTCTCTGCCTCCAACTTCCCCACCTTCGCTGCCAACCTCACCCTCGAGCTCCCCCTTACCTTCCGCGCCTTGCACAATCTGTCCTGACTCTGCCCCTCTAGCTATTACCGCACCAAACCCTAACCCTAACCCCGCCCCTACTCCGCCCGTGCAACCTACCCATCCAATGACTACTCGAGCTAAGGCCGGTATCTTTAGACCACGATATATTGCTAATCTTGCTAACACTGTATTTTATGATGCTCTTCTGTCCAGTTCAGAGCCCCGTGGTTTTAAATCTGCTGCTAAACATGCTCATTGGATGGCTGCTATGGACGAAGAGATGGCTGCACTACGTCGCAACAACACATGGACCCTCGTCCAGCGACCTCCTAACGTCAATATAGTGGGATCAAAGTGGGTTTTCCGCACCAAGTTCTTAGCTGACGGCTCTATTGATCGCCACAAGGCACGGTTAGTGGCTCAAGGGTTCACTCAGATTCCTGGTCTTGATTTTTCTCATACCTTCAGTCCGGTAGTCAAGGCAACCACAGTACGGGTCATTCTCAGCCTCGCCGTCTTCCATAGCTGGCCACTTCATCAGCTTGATGTCAAAAATGCCTCCCTCAATGGCGATTTAACTTCTCCTGGATACATGGAACAGCCGCCTGGATACATTGATCAGCAATTTCCGAATCACGTCTACAAACTGTCCAAGGCTCTTTACGGCCTGAAGCAAGCACCACGCGCCTGGTTTACCCGTCTCAGTGACTATTTGCTTCATCTCGGCTTTCTCTGTAGTAAATCAGACACCTCACTCTTCACTCTCTTCAAGGACGGTGTGGTTTTATATGTACTGGTTTATGTCGACGACATCATCTTAACAGGGAATGGCGTCGCTTCTATCTCCAGATTTATTCAAGACATGAATAAAGAGTTCTCTATTAAAGATCTTGGGCAGCTGAACTATTTTCTTGGATTAGAAGTTACTTACACTATGGATGGTCTATTTCTTTCTCAAGCAAAGTATGCCCGGGACATTCTCTCTCGGACAGACTTATTGGATTCTAAGCCGGTCTCGACCCCAATTGCCGCGAACACGTCCCTTCAGGCCGACGGGAAAGCTTTCGCAGACGTCACTCTCTATCGCTCCTTGGTTGGTGCACTTCAGTATTTAACCATCACACGGTCGGATCTTTCTTTCGCCTTTAATTTGGTAAGCCAGTTCATTCACTCTCCCACGAAGGAGCATTATCAGACAGTCAAACTCATTCTCCGCTATGTGAAGGGAACAATCAACCATGGTTTGGTTTTTTCTGCTTGTGACAGCTGCAATCTTGTTGCCTACTCTGACGCTGATTGGGCTCGTTGTCCGGACACCCGTCGCTCAACATATGGGTATGCCCTATTTCTTGCTGGAAATCTGATATCTTGGAGCGCTAAGAAACAACCAACAGTTTCACGGTCCAGTTGTGAATCAGAATACCGCGCCCTAGCAAACTCCGCTGCAGAAGTAATATGGGTCACTAATTTGTTACAAGAGCTACGCGTCCGACTACCAGCACCGCCGTCCCTCTTCTGCGACAACAACAGTGCGATTTTTCTCAGTCAAAAGCTAGTGGCTCACAAACGAGCAAAGCACATTGACATCGACTACCACTTTGTCCGGGAATTAGTGCATGCGAAGAAATTGCATACGGCTTTCATTCTGTCTTCCGAACAAGTAGCGGAGAAATTCACCAAAGGCTTACCTCGCCCGTTGTTCGAATACTTTCGCAGCAAGCTTCGAGTTGTCGGTATCCCACAATCTCGCTTGAGGGGGGATATTAGAGTAGATATGCATGAAGATACTAGATCACATAATATATCTATATCTTCTTAGATTAATCCATATAATTGTATATATCTCTAGATAGATTACACATATCTTGTAAAGTCTATATATACATGCTCAGTAATACATTATTTTCTGAGGCAAATATTGTTGGTCTATCAGATAGTAATCGAGCCGAGCTCGAGCTCGAGCTATTCGTGCAGCTGTCGAGCTCGAGCTCGAGCTTTGTGATACTCGATTCGACAGGCTCGCGAGCCTTATCGAGCTCGAGCTTAAATCGAGCTTGAGTCGAGCTTAGGTTCGAGCTAAGCTCACGAGCCTTATTGAGCTTAATATAATTTTAATTTTTATTCCTAAATTTATTATTTAATAATGAATAATATAATTTTTAATTACAAATTAAAATAAATTAAAACAATCGACAGAGTCGAGCTTGACCTCGAGTCGAGCTTGAGCTTGAAAATTTAAGCTCGGTCGAGCCGAGCTCGAGTTCGAGCTTAGAAATTTCGAGCTCGAGCTCGAGCTCGAGCCTGGTCATACTCGGCTCGACTCGGCTCGTGACTCACAATGAATTCTAACTATATTCCTATCAATGAGTTTGCCAAGCAGCCTTGTAGGCTTGTAGCTCAATTCTAAAACAAACAAATTAATAATTTGTTTTTCATTTTTTATTTGATTTTGGAATAGTGAGTTTCGAACTCACAATATATTTTTCATATATAATTGTAATTTGTAATTTTAAAATAATTGAGGTCGATCTAGAACCGAGAAAAGGAATTAGAGTGGAGAGAATTTAGTTTGAGTGAAACAAAATACCTAGAATAGAGGGATTGCATCTCTGTTACACACTAAAAGTTCCGGTCAATATAGTAAATACTCTCTATTTCTCTTCAAAATTATTAAAAAGCGCATAATAAAAAATTAAATAGTTTAACATTTTTTAATTATTAATTAATAGTTAGAGTCTCAGTTTATATAATATATTTAAAAATGTATATTTTTTAAAATAAAAAAAAATATTGCAATTATAAAAGATATATGTATGGGTTTTTTTATCTTTTATATATTTATACTCAAAAATACTTTCATCCTAAATTTGTTAAAATTTACATAAATGGAATTAAATAGCAAGTCAACTTTAGGATTTTTAAATTACAAAACAAACATATTTGCAGTGTAATTTGAATATTAATTCTCATTTTATTATATTAATTTTATTTTGGGGAATTAGTGCATTTTAATTTATAATATCTATATATTTTTACAAAGATATTAAATTGGTAAAATGAACAAACTTAAAAATTAAACCATGATTTTTGGAGTAAGATATTACAATACAAATATGAACAAATATTGTGAATCAAATTATAATTTTGTAAGTTTATTAGATAAGTTTAGTATTTTTTTTATAGATTTTTATATAATGTGTAATTAGTATTATTTTAATCATACTACTATAATATTTTTACTCAAACATGAAAATTTTATATGCGATTATTTATACACGTACTATAGAAAAGTAAGTTATTATTCAATAAAATGAATCATATTATTTTAAGGGTAAATAGGGGATAATACCCTAAATTATTCAAGTTTTTGGAAAAATACCCTAATCTATTTCCGTTAGTTAAAAATACTCTAATCTTTACTTCCGTCTATGAATTATACCAAAACGTATTAACACCGTTAGTTTTTTATGATTCAACTGTTAAATGCCACGTGGCATCCCATGTGTCAAATAAAAATATGATGTGGCAACAGAAAATATGATTCAGCTATTAAAAAAGCAATTAAAAAAGTTCAACAATTAAATTAAAAAATAATCAGAACCCAAATTCACTTCCTCAAAAAAAAAAAACCCAAATTCACAAAATCTTTAGTTTCATCATTTCGACTCACACATCTCCGCCGTCGTTCGCGGTGGCGCGCAACAGTTCAATCCTCTTCATCGGCGCTCAACCACGGTCATTTTTCTCTCTCTCATTTGAGTTTTATTTGATAATTTGTGCGGTAAAAATTATTCCTTGTCCAATAGTTTTTTTTTCATTTTGGTACTTTCTCTGGAAGTGAATGCGAAGAGTGGAATGGATATTGGGGGCACTGAGGTGATTAAATGATATAAGATAAAAGAGAGAAGAGTGCGAGAGTGGAATGGATATTGGGGGCACAAAAGTCAGCAATTGATTCCAATTCCAATTTGGATTTTTTTGTATACAAAAGAATGGATTCTGATACTAAAACTCATTTGATTTTGTGCTTAGACATTTCGATTCTTCATTATTATTTGACCAAATATAGGTGTGACTGGAATATTTGAGCATCGACTGTTGAAATTGCCAAGTTTAGAGTTCTGATATATGTATTTCTTTATTGGACTTTTTATCCTCAATAAACAACTCTAAAATTATTTCAGTTTTCTAGGAATGTTTCAAGTGAGGTTGTCTATGTAATTTTCTTAAAAATAGCACACAATAAAGAGTCAAGCTGCACTCTTTGACCATCTATAGATTAAAGTCAAGTTATTGTTGAACTTCTGTTTCCACCTAAATCTACACTTTCATTAATGAATTTTCTTGCTGGGATGGTAATTGGTTATTTATTTTTCAGGTTGCTATATAATGAGTTCATCAAGTGAGGATGATAATGAAATTGTGAATGAAACAATTTTAGAGAATGAAAAAGATAAATATGTCGCTGATGATGAAGGGACAGAAAGAGTTAATCTGTTGGATCTTGACTTTGATGATGAAGAAAGTGATGTTTATGTAGCTTCTGAATATGAGTCTTCTAGTGACTCCCCATGTTCATTTGACTCTGATGGAGAGATTGGCTACAGTCAAAGCAAGAAAGGTGTGAATAATAAGATATATAAGCCCAATGTGGATCATAGTACACTTACCTTTGAAATTGGGATGAAATTCAAAGATTTGAACGAGTGCAAGAGGGGAGTTAGGAATTGGGCGGTCGCTAAAGGCTATAACATTAAGTGGAAGAAATCAGAGCCAAGGAGAATTGAGGTTGTGTGTGAAAGAGATTGCCCCTTTATGTTATTTGCAAGTCAAATAAAGCATGAAGACACCTTTGTTGTGAAGTCTTTGCTTGACAAACACACATGTGTGAGAAAAAGCTATAATAGACAGGTGAACAGTGATTGGTTGGCCGAGATCATCACACCTGTTATAAAGAGACATACAAACTATCAAGCAAAAGACATTATGCATGATGTTCAGATGAAGTATGGAATCATCGTGAGTTTAGATCTCTGTTATGTTGCGAAAAAGAAAGCATTAGAAGAGTTGTGGGGTTCGTATGAGAGTCACTACTCCAGATTGAGGACGTACATAGAACATTTGCAACATAGTGATAGAGAGGGTAGATTTCTACTATTATCATACTTGAATAGTGATGAAAAACCTGTTTACAAAAGGGTTTACATAGGTTTCTCTGCTCTTAGGAAAGGATTTCTTGTGGGTTGTAGACGGTGCATATGCTTTTATGCATGCATTATAAAAACAGCGATAGGAGGGGTAATTTTAGCAACAATATCTAAAGACTGCAATGGGAAAATGTGGCATATATCATGGGGAGTAGTTGAGAAAGAAACCGAAGAGTCGTGGAGTTGGTTTTTTAACCACTTATTTGAAGATCTCAATGTTGGGAATTATCCCTAAAATCTTCCTTAGGAATTATTTGTAAAAGGTTTTGTTGGATCAAACCTTATTTAGTTGGTCGATCATTTGCTGAAATCTAGAGAGTCTAACACAACTTGTAAAGTCCTGTATAAGTTGAACATTGAGTTGTAATAGACTAGTGTGCTAAGAAGAATCCCTAGCAGACACAAAGCAAATGATATCAGCATTCAACTTACAATCTGCTAGAGAAACAAGCAAATAAAGGATCACTAGCAAATGGGTGAAAGCACGCCAGACGGAATGCTAAGGTGTTCGCATTCGGACCTTTCAGCATCGAAGTAAAGAATCTGAAACAAAAGAAGTCAAAGGATCGAAGGCAGTAAAAGACTTCAGCAAATTTTAACATAACAAAGGTCGAGATGCAAAAGCTGAAGACGGACTGCCACACTGACAAAAAGGACACACAAAGGACGAGACTTTCCCTAAGTAGTTCGAAAAGTACATCTCTACTCAAAAAGCGTTCTATCAAGTTAATCCACTCTTGGACAAAGAAGCCGTTGTGTCTAACGGGTATGGAGATTCAAGTTTTGAATCTCCAACTATAAAAGACAGATTCAAGAACTGGATCGACTACTGCTTTTACTACTTCGATAACCGCTTTAATCACAACCTATTCAAGTGTGAGATTCCTTTGACAAAGCGAACAAGAAAAAGTAGTCAGTTGAGAGCTCGTGATAAAAAGCACATTCAAAGCCCTTAACAACCAAGAGTGTCTTCACATTCAATATCTGACACTCAAACTTGAAGATTCTTGAACTTCCGTTAAGAATCTTCAATCATTGGGATAATCTCTTTACTAGGAGTATCCAACAGTCACTCTTGAAAAGGATTGACTCAGACGGGCGTTAGCCGCATACTTATTAAGTTCAGAGGCAAACTATAAAAGCCTCATTTGCGAAGGACAAGTCTTACGAAGGTGTGCCCTTGACTTGGCCGGAGCTTTGATCAGAAAAGTTCAGTCTCACGGAGGATAGCTGTCAAGTAGCCAGGTCGAAAGTTCACTGCCTACTTAACTGGAAAGGCGATTCCTTGTAATCTGTATACTTTTCTAGTGAAATTCTTAGCGATTCGGCTAAGGAGTGGACGTAGATCTATTTGATCGAACCACTATAAATCTTTTGTCCATTTACTGTTCTATTACTTTACTGTTCCAAGATTGTTTTGAAACCTAGCAACAGAGTTGCTAGAGTATATCTGAAACCATACCTAAGTGACCACTTGAGTTAAGAAACATTTTTAAACAACAATAAGTGCAAGAGACTTTAAACTATTCCGCTGCATTTCGTGTTAAGTTATCAACACGACGACTTTGATATTTAGGGACCAACACTCAATATCTCTGATGGACTTGGGTGGACGTTTATGAGCGACAAACATAAGGTAAAATGTGATTTTTTTTATTAATTTGATTTATGTATGTACTAATGATTTTATGTTTTCTAATTTTAAGGGCATTATTAATAGCATCAGCAAATTGGCCCCCCATGCTGAGCACAGGCATTGTGCGCGACATGTGTATGAAAATTGGAAAAAACAGTTTGCTGGTAAGAAGTACAAAGAGTTGTTCTGGGCAGCTGTGAAGGCCAGCAATCCTACCACATACAATGCCAACATCGCTAAATTAAAGGACAACTCTAATGAAGCTTACACAGAGTTTGAGCAAAGAGATCCTACAAGGTTTTGTAAATCTTTAATCTCAACATTCAGTAGGACTGACTTAATCGATAACAATATTTGTGAGTCGTTCAATAGCTACATTTTGAGGTTCAGGAATTTGCTAATAATCAACATGTTGGAGAAAATTCGTGTGACATTAATGTCTAGAACGCCACATATTCTTAAGAAATTGGAGTCTTCTTCGGCTATGTTGTGCCCAGATGTGATTAAGAAGTTAGGAAAGTTGCAGGAACAAGCAAGACAGTGCATAGTCACACCAGCAATGGACAAGAAATTTGAAGTTCGTGCTAACGATGAGAGTGTAATTGTAGACCTATCAGAACAGTTTTGCACTTGTAGATTGTGGGAATTGACAGGTATTTATATTGAGAAAACAAACTTTATTTTATTTTTTATTCGTTCTCATTATTGATGTAAACTAATGTTGACAGGTATTCCATGCAAACACGCGATAGCATGCATTAATCATGCAAGAATAGATCCTGTTCGATATGTAGACGAATTCTACCACAAGTTAAATTGTATAGCAGCTTATAGACATTATCTTAGTCCAATATTGGGTCCTGAAAGCTGGCCTATTGTGGATGCACCTCCTCTTCTTCCTCCACCTTTTATAAAACAGTCAGGGAGGCCTAAGAAGGCTAGGCGAAGGGGCGTCGATGAAGAGCCACGACAAGGAAAACTAAAATTGTCAAAACAAGGTTTCAAAGTTGCATGCACATGATGCAAGATATTTGGGCATAATGTGAGGACATGTAAAGTACCTGCTAACGAAGCAAACACAGAGCCACCCATCAGGAGACCAGTGGGTAGACACAAAAACACAACCGAACACAACACAAAAGACTACAACAAGCCGCATTGAACGCAGAGAAATGATACAGGTATAAATAACATAATTTTGTTTATTGTAAGTGAATAATGCAAATTTACATGCATGCAGGCAAGACAGGGTTTTGGAGTTTTGACTGGCGAATCTGGAAATATTTATGTAAGACCACCTGGAGCCAGACATACGACCGTCCATAGACGTCGAGATGAGGGTGGAAGTCAGAATTCTCAAGTAATTGATCAAAGTACACCACCATCATGATCCATTATATGGTAAAAAATCTATTGTATGCATTTCTTTAGAATCAGTTTTTTGGTTAAGTTGAACATTTTTTTATTTTCTATGGTTAACGCAATTTTTTTTATTTGCAGCTTTCATGTGGCCGGTGAAATTTTTGAACTCGGTTTGAGGTTCACAGTGAACTTTCGAAGTTTTTGTACTGGATTTCAAATTTTTTTTTTGGTGGTTTTGTATGGATTGTGCTTTTTGAGATCATGATTTGGTATATTAACTCGTTTGCAGAACAGTTTGTTAAATAGTTGAAAGGTTTTCATGCATTTTCTTTTGTTATTTTGTTTCACATTTTTTTCTACATTTTATGCAATTATATTTTATACATTTGGAATATGGATGATCTACAAAAATTTTTATTAATTCAGTAATGTATAGCAAGTGAATTATTTTGATTAATTCAGTAATGTTACGGGCGATTATTTCATATGGTACCCACTTGTTAATTAATAATTGTTCAGGGTTGATTTGTTCAGAATATGGAGCCCCGAGAACTTGAGAAAGAACTAGGAAGTGACATAACAAGACTTGAATTTAGAATAAGCAACTACTGATACGAAGAATAGAATTAAAATCACTATGAAGGATGTTTTGTATCTGAGAGCCTTTTCCAAAAGACGAATAATCCTCTCTCCCTTCCCGTAATGTTTTGCGGAGGAATTTATAAGGGATAGCTGGCCCTAGGGTTTCCAAGCTGTTCTCAACCGTTTGGGTGATGAGGCCGTGACTTTCGGAACCGTTTGCCAACGTGGTAGTTTCAATAGCTCCGATATCTTTGCAAGATAGCCGTTCGGCACGTCGTTGGGTGGTTGTAGTGATGGTTTGAATTTTCCATGTCGGACCTTTCTTTAACTTGCTGGAGTGCGGGCGGTCTTGATCGACCTGCTTGATGTAATTATCGAACTGCTCATCTTTTGAACTACTTTTTCACAGTGACAACTCCTGGCTCGGATTGGTTCCTCTATCTTTGCTGGCCCCTGAATGCTATTGGGCTCTAATTCTTGCGCTTTCCGGGTCGGGTCAGGTTCGCACTTCCAACAATAGCCCCTTTTGACTTGGCTGGTTAAGATCGAGAAAGCCTGTCAAGTCAAAATATAGTGATCGAACTTATGTTTGAGTCATTTCCCAGGTTTTGGCCCTTCGGACTGCCTCGAGGGTCCGTGGTGTGAGTCTGGGCAGTTTGGGTTCTGCCCTATTTTAACTTTTGGCCACCTGGTTAGCCCTAGCGAACTCACAGGGTTCGGGTTTAGGGTCTTATCGTAAGATTTTAGGGTGTATAACCCCTAATAAATCGCTCGAGGTCTATAAGCCTCGAAGTGGTTCTTTTCGAACTCTTAGCTGGCGAAACGCTTGTGCGCATCAATTTGAATTTTGACGGCAAAAGGCTGATTGCAGTATAGTAATAACCGTGGGCGGTTTGAGTAGTTTTGAGGCAGTTGAAGGGACGCTTGAGTATAACTTCCCATCAACGCATCATCTTCGTTACTCTTCCCAATATTTTTCTCTTTCTCCTTCTTTTGGCGATTTCCGGCGAATCAACTGCGTCTTCTGGAATTTCCGGCGGTCGATAGCTTCTTCGAGATTTTCAGCGCTTCCCTTTATGTCAGGTAGTGGTTTCCTCTGTATGCTTTTTTATTCCGTCTCGTCGGTTGCGTGGCCCGAGAGTCCACTAGGGTTCTTGGTTGATTTTGGGAGTGATGGGCTGATCGGGGCTCTTTCTTCCCCCTTTTATGTTTTAGGTTAATTCTTCTTTTTCTTCAAGACCTTGTTTAATCTTCAAGCTATGGGTTCGTCTGATTCTGATTCCCAAAACCGTCGGGGTTCCAAGTCTGTACATTCAACACCTCCCTTCACTCCTTCTCCGGTCAGAAATCCTGGCGACCGCACGGTCGTGGATCCAGATTAGAATTTAGTTTTCCGGTGCCCCGAGAGGGCTGATGTGGGTACGAGCAGGGTAGATTTGGCTTCAAGTTCCGATTCAGATTCTGCGGACAACAAGGTGTTGTCCGAGACATTCCGTGCGGTAGAACAGACGCTCGCTGGTGGTGACGCCGAAGGGTCGGGCAGGACCGCAGAGGATGTGGTTGCGGAGCCTGAACTTGCTGGGGGCTTGTCTGATAAATTTAATCTGCAAAACGTAATGAGGGAGCGTCGCCCCTCCGATGCTTTAGTCAGTAATTATGTTAAGAAAAGAAATTGAAAATGAAAGAAATATGATGAATTAGAAAATGTTATCTGAGGTGGATTCAAGTCGTTCTTCATTGTCGACCCAAACTTATATTGTGGATCGTATTCCTGTCAATAAACTCGTGAGGGGTTGGGCGATGTCGAAGCATCGCCCCTCCGACGCTCAAGTTAGTGAATGCTCGAAAAGTTAATAGGTATTGAAATTGTAAGGATAGGGTTTTTAGGAGAGTGTATCTGGGGGGTCGAGTTTATCGACCTCGTTCCTTTAGAAGTAGTACTTCTTTAAGTATTTTATGTTACAGTTGTTCCCTATCTCTCTACCGTCATGGTCTTCTAGGTGGTAGGCACCTCGGCCTACAACTCTGGTAATCTTGTAGGGACCTTCCCACCTCGGTGCAAGTTTTCCTTGGCTCTTATCTTTGGTGTTCTGAAAGACTTTTCTGAGCACCCAGTCTCCTTCCTTGAAGGTGCGCATGCGTACTTTTTTGTTGAAGAATTTCTCGACTTGCATCCTTCTTTGGGCCCTGCTTAGTAGCGCTTGGTCTCTTTGCTCATCGATCAATTCCAGATTTATGATTAACTTCTCGTTGTTCTCTGCCTCTTGGAAGGTTTCTACACGTATGCTCCCACCTCGAACTTCTGCTGGGATGACTGCTTTCTCCCCATAAGCTAGTGCGAATGGCGAACTTCCTGTCGAGGTCCTGGGGATAGTTCGATATGACCATAGGACTCCAGGGAGTTCTTCTACCCAATTTCTTTTATGACTTTCGAGCCTTTTTTTCATCGTGGCCATGATTGTCTTGTTTGTTGATTCGGCTTGTCCATTCGCATCTGGATACCTTGGTGTAGAGAACACCAGTTTGATGTTGTACTGGTCACAGAATTCTTGCACTTTTCGTCCCGTGAATTGGGTTCCGTTGTCTGTTCTTATCTCTTTTGATACTCCAAATCTACATAGGATGTGAGTCCATAGAAAATTGATCACTTGCTGCTCTCTCACGTTAGCAAAAGCTTCGGCTTCGACCCATTTCGTAAAATAATCGGTGGCTACCAGAATATATTCTTTTTGCCCCACTCCTTTTGGCAGCTTTCCTACTATATCCATCCCCCAAGCCATGAAGGGCCAGGACGCGATCGTGGCGTGTAGTGGCTCTGCGTGGCTTTGGTTAACTACTGCGAACCTTTGACAGGCCTCGCAGCTTCGCACGTAATCCTTGGCGTCTTTCCGAAGTGTGGGCCAATAGAATCCAACGGATATGACTTTGTGTGCTAGTGGTCGAGCCCCTTGGTGGCTTCCACAGTCTCCTTCGTGTATTTCCATGAGGATGACTTGCCCTGCGGCGGGCTCGAGACATTTAAGTAGCGGCCCTTCGACTGATCTCCTATATAAATTCTCCTTATAAATAGTGTACTTGGCTGCTGCTCATGTAATGCATACGGCCGCTATTTTGTCTTCTGGTAGGATGCTGCTGGCGAGGTACTTCATGATTGGTTCTGTCCATGGTTCGCCAATTGTAACGTCCATGACTTCGACGGCCCTGGGTGTGATTGGGTCCTCAGCCCAAGATATGACAATGGGTTTGCACTGCCTTGTTGGTTTGGTAGAGGCTAGGTTCGCTAGTGCGTCAGCCTCTGCATTCTCTTCTCGTGCGATGTGTTTGATTTCGCATTCGTCGAACTCTTTCTTCACTTCTTGTGCCAGGTCGTGATACTTCTGGAGTCGGGGCTCTTTGACTTGGAAGTGATCTTCGTGAGTCCCCGTGTACTTGGAGGCGTCGAGCCCCCAGCTCCTTCGCGAGCTGCATTCCCCGAACCAGTGCTTCATACTCTGCCTCGTTATTGGTTGTTTCGAAATCTAGCCGGATGGCTCTTTCGAATATTTCCCCCCATGGGCTTTGAAGCCTGATACCTGCTCCGTTACCGTGCATATTGCTCGATCCGTCTACTTGGAGAATCCATGGTTCCTTCATCGATTCGCCAATCTCCAAGCTTGCAATCTCTTTTTCTGCGTCCATCTGAAGTCCTGATGTAAACTCTGCTATAAAATCTGCCAGTACTTGTGACTTGATTGTTGTTCGAGGCTCAAAACTGAGGTCGTATCCCCCTACTTCTACTGCCCACTTCAATAATCTACCTGACAGACTGGGTTTTGAGAACACAGTCCGGAGTGGGTAGGACATTATTACTTTGATGGGATGTGACTCGAAGTAGGGTCGCAGCTTCCTCGTCGCTACTACTAGAGCTAACGCTAGCTTCTCCAGCGCTGTGTACCTTGTTTCTGCATCTAGTAATGGTTTGCTTGCATAGTGCACGGGATGTTGTTTCCCTGCCACTTCTTTGACCAGAACTGCTCCAAGTGCGTGTTCAGACACGGACAAGTAGAGTAAGAGAACCTCTTCTTTTTCGGGTTTGCTCAATAATGGCGGACTGGCCAAGTAATCTTTTAGGCGTTCAAGTGCCTTTGCGCACTCTTCTGTCCACTCGAACTTCTTGCCTTTTCGTAGCACTTGGAAGAATTCATGAGTTCGATCGGAGTATCTCGAAATGAAACGACTGAGGGCCGCTAATCTGCCCGTGAGTTTCTGAACTTCTTTCGGGGTTCTGGGATGCGCGATCTCCTTGATTGCTCTTATTTGTGATGGGTCAGCCGAGGAATGGTCAGCCTCGATTCCTCGGCTGGTCACTATGTGGCCCAATTTGTTCCCGAGGCCCCACGGTGGGCGCCAAACTGTTGAGGGTTGATTTGTTCAGAATATGGAGCCCCGAGAACTTGAGAAAAAACTAGGAAGTGACATAACAAGACTTGAATTTAGAATAAGCAACTACTGATACGAAGAATAGAATTAAAATCACTATGAAGGATGTTGTGTATCTGAGAGCCTTTTGCAAAAGACGAATAATCCTCTCTCCCTTCCCGTAATGTTTTGGGGAGGAATTTATAAGGGATAGCTGGCCCTAGGGTTTCCATGCTGTTCTCAATCGTTTGGGTGATGAGGCCGTGACTTTCGGAACCGTTTGCCAACGTGGTAGTTTCAATATCTCCGATATCTTTGCAAGATAGCCGTTCGGCACGTCGTTGGGTGGTTGTAGTGATGGTTCGAATTTTTCGCATCGGACCTTTCTTTAACTTGCTGGAGTGCGGGCGGTCTTGATCGACCTGCTTGATGTAATTATCGAACTGCTCTTCTTTTGAACTACTTTTTCACAGTGACAACTCCTGGCTCGAACTGGTTCCTCTATCTTTGCTGGGCCCTGAACGCTATTGGGCTCTGATTCTTGCGCTTTCCGGGTCGGGTCAGGTTCGCACTTCCAACAATAATAATTAATCATGTTAATTATTATGTTTGTTTCAAGATAATTATTAATTCTTAAATCAAATAATATCGAGAGTCATGTATAATTCTTAAAATAATTCTTAGTCGTGTTAATTAATATATGATTCTTAAAATAATTATTAATCATGTTAATTGATAATATTGAGAGTCACCACTCCAGATTAATTCATTTACTTTTTATGTGTTAATATAGTCTAACCTTATATTAATAATATTGTATGATTTTTTTTTAAAAAAAAATAACGAATATTGATTGTTTAACAAATAATATTTCAACAATAAAAAAGAGTAGATTCGTTTGGTATAATTCACAAGCAAAATTAAAGATTGGGGTATTTTTAACAAAAATTAAGACATTAGGGTATTTTTCCAAAAATTAAGACATTAGGGTATTTTTCCAAAAATATCAATTGATTAGGGTATTTTTCCAAAAATATCAATAGATTAGGGTATTATCACATATTGATTTGCCATGTGCGTGCCACATAGGAAGCCACATGGGATGCCACATGGCATTTAACGGCTGAATCATCACAAACTAACGATGTTAATACGTTTTGGTATAATTCATAGACGGAAGTAAAGATTAGGGTATTTTTCACTAACGGAAATAGATTTGGGTATTTTTCCGAAAACTTGAATAGTTTAGGGTATTATCCCCTATTTACCCTTATTTTAAATTAGATTGTTTTGAAGAATATTTGTTCGCGCAACGCGCGGGTGTAAATCTAGTATATGCTAAAAGAGTACCGAAACATCCCACCAAAATACTAGAAAAACGTGATCGTTAAAAAATTGATAATTAAACTATGGCAAATTCTCAGATGAGACGGTCTCATCATTTTTATTGCGAGACAAGTTTAATGATGTATTTAATTTATTGAAATGATGTATTTCTTTATTGCAAATGATGCATTTCTTTGTTACAAATAATGTAATTTTTTCACACATTAAAAAAATATATAATGATGTATTTAATTTATTGAAACGATGTATTTCTTTGTTACAAATAATGTATTTCTTTGTTACAAATAATGTAATTTTTTAAAATGAAATGATGTATTTAATCTATTGAAATGATGTATTAAGGTACGTCTCACAATTAAAAAAAATGATGAGATCGTCTCTAAGGAAACCAACTCTTAAATTATTAGTTTATTTCATGGCATTTTTGTAATTATTAGTTCATTGGAAATTGTGTCTAACTCCACCAATAACAATTTCAACTATATTAGTTCATATTTAATCCATAACTTACATAAATTAAATATACAAAGCTAACAAGATTATAAAATTGTAAGAATCATTAATGTGTACAAAAATATCAAAATCTAATACTAAACAGATAATAAATTTAATACATCCAAATTTTATTGATGCAATCTTATATATAATCTTTTAGTCAAAAATGTATATTTGCTTATTTATACATTAGATGTATACAATTTATATTTTATAAATATATCTCATTTTAGTATTCTTTATATATATGTCTCTAAAAATATTAGTAAAATGGAGAAAAATTTACTTTAAGAATAATCATCTTCTCTCCTGTTATGATTTTAAATACATAAAAATATTTTTGGTGCAACGGATGTAAATTTAGTATCTTTTAAAATTGAATCCGAATTTTTAGGATTTCATATTTGTGTGAAGATGACGTAGTTTAAAATCTTTATTATTATTTTTTTAAAATCTTTATTAAGAGGATATAATCCAGCCAAAAAATAAATAAATTAGGCAATTCCGCCCCCACAGAAATTTTAAAATTTAGGAATAGTATATATATGTTTAATATTTTGCATATATTTGTTTGTAAATATCAATGAAATAAGTTAGTTGGTGAAGCTTTTGTCGTTGTTTGTTTCCTGAGTGATGCAACTTAAATTGTTATTTTATGTGGATATTAATAGAGATTTTGTTTTATGTGACAAAGGAGATTATGAATAATGCATGTCCAATTCCAACTGGTGAAGTCAAAAAGAGTAGGCTTCAAATTTTTCATCATTCACGTTATTTTATTGATGATAAACATCAATCCGACCACTCCTGGCCCCTCCTCACACCCTTAATCAAAATCCAATACGATTTCTTTTGCCTTTTCTTTCTTTATAATCCTACATAATTAATATATTGGTTAAACATGTCATAAAGTAGAAGTTCGATGTTAAAAATAACTTTTATATAATAAATAAAGGTAATTTTAGAGTAACCATAATAATAGATATTTTTTTAAATGAAGAAAAATTGAATTTAGGATGAATATAATATTAATTTTAGACTAAATAATATTTTCTTTTATAATAATAATCAATATTTTAAATATATTCTAAATTTAGAAAGTTCTAGGTTCAACTAAAGCTCGATATAGTTAATAAACTTTAAAATATTCAATACTAGATAAATCAAAATTGAGCACAATACTATTTAATTCGATTCGATTTGATTACACTTTATCTATAATCTTACTTAATATTTTGGTTAAATATATAATAAAATATAAATACCATGTTAATAATAACGTTTATTTCATAAATAATGATGAATATTATCTTCAGATGATTATATCAATCGATGAAAAAAAATACTTCCTCTGTCTCGAGTAAATTGTTCACATTTCATTTTTCGTCTATCTCACAATATTAGTCAATTTTCCTAAATAGCAAATTTTTTACATCCATCAATAAAATATTCATCCTACTACCACTCACATGCATTGACTATCGTGCCCGATCAAAATGTTAACAATTAGATCGGGACGGAGGGAGTATTAATTTTTGAAAATAAGTATAATTTTTCAAAATATAATACTCCCTTCGACCCTTGGCATTAATTCAATTTTTCATTTTCGTCTGTCCGCGGAATTAGTCTCATTTCCTAAAATGGAAAAAAAAATTCTCACACTACATTCACAAATATTAGTAATTGTGCAAAAAGCAAATGGGACTAATACATGTTGGTAATTCGGATTCTTTATGGTAAATTCCCGATGTAAAATATTTAATTTCGTCGTAATTAAATATTACCAACATAATCTACGCGAAGAGTAGATGATCGTGGTATATTTGTTTTCTCAAATCCGAATTTCGCTGAGTGAAAAATGAGACCACGAAGTGACACGGTTGGTGGGATTATTACATAACTGAAGTGTGTAATAAATGAAGTGTATCCCACATTGATTAATTAAAGTAATTAATCAATATTTAAATACCTTAATGGTTAACGTGTGTAGTAACCAAGTGTCCAGTGTATGTGGCACCCGGTGGCTCGCCTCGCACGCCGCCACTGCTGCTCGCCCCGCCTTGGCCTACGGCCTCAGCGAGGCCGATGGCTGAGCGCCCGTGCCCCGACCCCGACCTCAGTTCTTGGCAATTGGTCTTTGGGTGGTCTTTGGGTCCTTGGCTTAGATTGGTCC
The DNA here is from genome assembly GCA_026898455.1 of Plectranthus barbatus. Classification (NCBI taxonomy): domain Eukaryota; kingdom Viridiplantae; phylum Streptophyta; class Magnoliopsida; order Lamiales; family Lamiaceae; genus Plectranthus; species Plectranthus barbatus. Next base: position 175,663 of record JAPKLW010001376.1, on the reverse strand, counting down.
ACGATGCTTATCTTTTTGGGCAAGTGAAGTCAGCCTGCGGGCTCGACACGTGGACAGTCGACGTGGTGCACGGCTGATGAGTCAACCATGTGTTGCAATTGACTCTGAACGGTTACACCACATGTTTAACACATGTTGAAATACACACATGAATGTCTTGACCGTTACAACTTGAGAGCTTTGAATGGCTCGACTAGGGGTGTACGCGGTCCGATTTGGCCGGTTTGAGGGTCGAAGTTTCGGCCAAACCAAATAATATGGTTTGAAATATTTACAAATCAAACCGGCCAAATTAATCTTTCAAACCAAACCAAATAAAACGGTTTGGTCCGGCCGGTTTGGCGGTTTGAAACGAACAATATCGAAAAAATCTTGAATCTTTTATTTTGCATTAATTTATTTGAAAAAAAACGAAACCAACAAAAAAAACTACCACTGAACATGCATTATATTTCTATATAAAATTTAAAAAAAATTCATCCTCTAATGGTTCAACAAAATTAAAAAATTTATATTTCTATATAAAAAGTAAAATTAAAAAAAACCAACAAAATTAAAAAAATTAAAAATGAAAAATAAAATAAAATATTTTCTTAATATAATTAATATATTAATTATTCTTAATATAATTAATATATTTTTAATTTCTATATAAAATTAAAAAATAAAATACATAACATTTCTATATAAAAAAACCAACAAAATTAAAAAAAAAATGCATCAAGAGTAATCAAACATGCATCCTCTTACAACTTACAGACTTATCCTTACCAAACTACCAATGAACTACATAACATATCTATATAAAATATATTCTTAATATTATTAATATATACGGTTCGGTCCGGACAAAATGGCCGGTTTGCCAGACAAACCGTCGGCCGAACCGTTTTCTACGGTTTCAAAATTTGAAACCGGCCGGCCTTTTTTAGGATTCTCAAACCAGCCGAACCGGCCAAATTACCTTGGTTCGGCCGGTTTGGCCGGTTCCGGCCAACCTGTGTACACCCCTAGGCTCGACCGTTACACCGTGTTTAATGCCTGTAACGTCTCCAGCATTGATGGAGAGACAGGCTCCCCCTTGGTGGAACTCGCCTATAAATAGGCTTGTCTTGAGCTGTCTCCGGTTAATCCCGACGTACCCCAAATAGTGAACAGACATGTTCCCCGTTGCCCGACTAGAGACAAGCTCTCACAGCCTATACTGCAACTTTTTGCTCATATTGCTGCATCTTTTCCGTTGTTCTTCTGCAACTTAGTTTCGCCTCTATTCAGTTCGCCGGAGCCTTTGTGATTTGCAGTGCTGCCTCGTAAAGGACGAAATCGTTTTACCTTTGGGGACAAACCATCATTAGACGAGCACTACGTCGGCGAATTTGTCTTGCGGGAAGAGGGCTTTTTCGACTTGGCTGGGATTTATCCCGTTTTATTTTCTTTTATTTATTTTATTTCTTTTTTATTTCAATTGTTCTCGTACTAGCAGTACCTGTAGATATAATTGTAAAAACTTGTTGTACTAGACATAATTACTTGCATTGTTTTCAATTCTTCTTTACAGATCTTGGAACCAACAATACCAAAAAAACGGAGGAAGTATATTATATTACGTGTAAAGTTGCATAAATCATTTTTCTATAACGGAAATCCCCATAAAGCCCATCCATTTCTATATAAGGCGGGCCGCCTCTATCAAGTCAAATGCAAGTCGCTCTAGTCTCATCCTCCACACACACACACACACACACACAAATTCGGGTTAAAGAAGTAATTCAGGAGCTGGCGTTATCTCAAGAAACCTCACTGGAGGAAGCATTCAACACAGGGGTGGTGACCGCCCTCTATGACGCCTTAAACCGCCGCGACCCCACCGCGATCCAGAAGATTCTCGCCCCCGACCTCGAGTGGTGGTTCCACGGCCCGCCGTCGCACCAGTATTTGATGCGCATCCTCACCGGAGACCAAGACTCCAGCAGCAGCAGCAGCCATAGCTTCCGCTTCGTTCCTCACAGCGTGTCGGCGTTCGGCAGCATCGTCCTCGCCGAGGGCATCGACCAATCCCGCCGCATCGCCTGGGTTCACGCCTGGACCGTCACGCATGGGATAATCACCCAGGTCAGGGAGTACTTCAACACGTCCCTCACCGTCACGCGCTTCGGGAAAACCGATCGATCAGATTGCGGCGGCGGCGGCGGAGGAATTGCGCCGCTTCGTTGCCCGGTTTCCGTTTGGGAGAGCAGTTTCCCGAATCGGGTCGGAAAGTCCGTGCCCGGACTGGTGCTTGCTATTTAGATCAGGATTTGGGTTTAGCGATCCTTAATGCGTGTGTGATTTGTAAGGCTGTGGTTTGTTTAATTATCTGCTTGTGTGTGTGAGAGAGAGAGAGTGTGTGATTGGCTGTTATGTGGTACGTCGGTTTTATGGTGTGTATTTGGTGTGACTTTCCGTATGAAATAAAAGTTTTTTTACATGATCACGTTTTTCTTTTAATTATTATCTAGGAAAAAAGCAGAAATGGGTGTCAAAATTGAGAAAATATTAAATATTTTATGAAGTTTCCGGGTCGGTACACACATTTGACAGCGAGCTCTATGCGTACACGTCACATCATTGAAACAGAGAAGTGTTTTTTTTTTTTCTAAAACAAAATTGAATAAGTTATTAAATAATGTAATTAATAATACTAATGATGATTGAACTTAAGTCTTATAGATTCTTAATGCGACAATTACGTGAAATTATATATATTATCTTTAATTTGAATCACTTTGAAATGACACCATTTCAAAAAAAAAAAAAAAAAAACTTCAAAAATTAAAATTCCCAAATCAACCACAACCTGCATGATCCTACAATCCTTGGCCATTTTATAAACTCTCGTCTCTCACTCTTCATACTAATAGCTTCTCCAGCCCGTATACAAACGCAGACGCAATTTCCATTTTTATACTTTTTCTTCTCCAACCCAACAGCAAATGTGGACGCAAATTGAGTTTTTGTGTTTCTCTCTCCTCCTTCAGACGCATATATGCGTCTCTACTGTAGTCTACTGCAATTTTTTTTTTTACAAAATGATCCCTCAATTTTCTGTTTTTCAATTGTTTTGACTTTTTCATATATTTCCTTATAATTTTATATTTTGTTTACACGGTTATATTATCACTTATCTTTTTAGTTTAGCTTAATTGTTTAATTTGTTTATTTAATTAAATGTTAAAATAATATTTACGCAATTAATAACATAGAATATAGATAGAAAAGAATTAACAACATTTAAGGATACACCTAAGTGTGTTTTGTAATTTTATTATTGAATTGTTAACTTATTTAATTTTTATTATTAAAATAAATAATAAATTTATAATTATATTAATAATATTTTATATTCATTAATGATTAATCATATTATAATAACTTATTTTATTGAATTTTGATAAAGGGATCAAATTGTAAGTTTGATAAATATATTGGTAGTATTTGAAAAGTTTAAAAAGTTGAAAAAAGAAAGAATATGCTGAGAATATTCTTTTGGGTTTGAGTTTGGTGTTTTGGGATGGAGATAAATTACTGTTTGATTTTATATTTACTGCATTTTGGGTTTGAGTTTGGTGTTTCGGGTTGGAGATGACCTAAGGCGAATGTTGTAACCACCAACTAGTTCCTCCTCGTTGTTAACCGTTGTTGCAACCTTCTCACCATGGCGGTCTCTGCCGGCTGCCACTCTCTACGGCCACTGCTGCCAGTGGCGGATCTATGTAGGGCAGGCTCTCTAGCTCGATTTTTTTTTTTTTAGTATTATGATCCGATTTTTTATGGTCTAGCTTCCTTATATAAAAAAATAGATGAAAATAAAAAAAAAAAGATGATATAAAATAATTAAAGTTAACGTGAAGGCAAAAAAAACATTTAAGCATCTTCGAGAAAATTTTCTGAATTTGCCACTGCCTGCTGCAAGTCCTACTCCGGAACCAATAATGCAAAATTTGGGCGTCTAGGTGTTAGGCGACTGTCGGCGACCCAATAAACACAAAATCGGCATTTTTGTATGGTTTATTTTTGTTCAGATTCCTTAGGCGTGTGCGGACTAGGCGAACGAATAAGGGAATTAGGCGGAAATGATTGTTTCTTCTTAAATTTAAAAATCTTTAATATTATTTAAAAATATTTATGAAATAATAATTTGAAAACCTAATTATTCAACGCATTTCCCAAATCATGCTTGTGGCGTTCCAACATATTTATTTATGTATATATTAAAAATATTTATAAAATGGTAATATAAAATAATAAATTTGAAAACTTAAATATTCATCCCAAATTATGAGGATTTCGAAGATATTCAGATATTTAATTTTGTATTGTTTTGGTTTGTTGTTTAATTTGAATTTGTTGTAAATCGAATCTTTCGTATATAGCAGATAAACAATAATAAAGAGAAAACAATAGAGAGAACACGATGGAGAAAAAAAATATAGAATATTATTATTTATTGATGAGTAGAGAATTACAATATCATGTCCTATATATAAGGATAAAATTATATCATCTATAGAAATCTAAAAAGATATGATATATATCTCTAAAGTATATCTTAAGTAATATCCATCAAATAAATATATTTATAACACTCCCCCTTGGACATTACTTCGTTATGTTCATGCCTCGTTAAAAACCTCGTTGAAAACCCTATGGGATAAAATAGTTGAGGAAAAGAGTACATAACATACATTTATTCATGTGTTACACTAGATTCATCATTAAAAACCTTAACTAAGAAAATCCAATGAAAAAAAAACTTAGCAAGGGAAAAAGAGTACATCTGTTTAGCCTTCCGGGCATAGTGTAAACCTTCAAGGTTTAATTTTCAAAATATCGCTCCCCCTCAAAACAATGATATTCAAAATCTTCATGATTAGTTTGAGTTTGTCACTTCACTCAACATGATAATCATATAATTATAAACAATCCAATATTATTCATATATGTAGGAAGTGATTCTATGAATAATCTTCAAGATTATCACAAGATCAAACACCTCTAGTGTACCCACTACTCATATATGCAACACAAGTATATTATCCTCATACTAGAGGGTGAGAAATATTTTAAGTATCATAATATCATACTATCTTTCATTGTATGCAAAATAATATTAATCATACACCTTCTATAATTTTCAGAAGAAAATATCATCTATGAGTGATTTAGAAATGTATTCAAAGTGATAAGAAATGTCAATACCACAATAGAGAACAAAATAAGCAGTACGAGATCTATAATCATCAAGCTCAACTAAATATTCATTTATTTACTTAGACCACCAATGTCATACTTGGTTTCTTATAGAATATACCAAGATTTTTATACCTCTGAAGATAACGAATATTGTGCTTAGTCCAATGTCTCTTTGTAAGAGAAGCACCAAGTCTTGCTAGAAAGATAATTTTGAATATTGTATCAGGCCTGATAAAATGGTGTACAAAAGACACTTAAATAGAGAACTTTTGGTCCAAAAATATCATGTTATCTTCTTAAATCTAAATAAGACATTATCCACTTTTGGGGATCAAATGGTATTGGTATTCTGAATAGATGTAATAGATCTCTCTAGAACTCTTATTATACATCGATTGTGTTAGAAATAATAATAACTCCTCTGGGAGATTGTCGATCTGCAGGTCGACATAATACTTTGTCTTATCCAATTCTTTTTAATTCATACTCCGTATTTAGGCATGAATTTATTTCAAGTTAATATATTCCTTCTCCAAGAGGAATTTATATAGTGATCTTATCACTATATATGTTGTGATCTATTCCCTTTACCTTGAATATATAAAATCCGTCAGGGATTTAATATAAATATCATCGTCCAATGGCTCATATCAAGTCATGATATTTAGTAACTGCATATATAAATTTATATTTTCTGCCAAAGAAATCAAGTAATATTTGGTGCCAAAGAAATCAATTAATATTTAGTAACTCCCATAATATTTTGATTTATTTATTCTGCAATTCCAATAATATTATTATTTGGTGCACGTGCTAATGTATTGGGATTCTTGTCTTCCGGACAATCTTCTTCAAGAGGTCACATATTCCTCTTCAGGGGTCACTGGAGTGTTATTTATATATTTGATTTTATTGACCGCGGATTTTTAATTTATGCACCAATATATATCTCATACTTCTGGTATAAAATCTCTCATACTTCTAGTATTAAGGAGTTTCATTCATTTGATAGGGTCTTTAATTGTTTATGGTGCATAAGTTCAATCACTCCACTATATAATATAAATGCAGATTACTTGCTAAACATTGCAAGTTTTGATTCATTCATGTGTGGCTCTAACTATGAAGATCTTTTTATTCTTTTACATTTCTCGGCATTCCATTATCTTTGGGCTTATATCTCCCCTAATGCCGACAAATGATATAATAGGCTACTAAGGTTTATTTATAGACGTAGATTTTTGTACAACGATATTTTTATATTACGTTGAGAGCCCTTATAGGTATACTTTGGTGGTGATATACAAATGTAGACTGTAATAAAATGATTCGAAGATGGGAAATGATTATTTATTTATCACACTTTATATGGGGGATAGTCACAATATGCAGTTGGTCAGATTTAAAGGAATAATGACCATGAAATTTGAAAATGACCCTAATATTTGATAAATTGGTCAAAATATATATTCTAAAAGATAATTTTTTTATTTGTATGTGATATCACATTATGATAATCCGACACATTATAGTAATATGCCCAATAAGACCCTAGTACTCATGTCATAAGATTAAAAATTATGGGTCATTAAATTTTATTTTCATCGCAATATGATAATTTAGTTGAATAAATGCATAAAAATAAATATTCAAGTAAATAAAGCTCCTTAATAATGTCATTGTGCATAGGTAATTAAAAGAAATGTTAAATAAGTTCATAAACGAAAAATAAAATAACAATAAAGGGAATGGAAAACATAAGAAATCCTAAAGATCTTTAAAGGAATTTAAAAGTTCAATTTGCTTGGATCTTCATCCTGAACGAGCTCATCTTTCAATAAGTTATCATTGTCATCTTCATCATGATTGATAACCAAGTTTGCTTCAGGCAAATCTTGGGTATTTTTGCCCTTCTTTTCTTTTAAGATTATTTGATATGCTTCCACTAAGTGCAAAGGAGTACGACATATGCGAGACCAATGACCATCACATCCACACCTATAACAAACTTTCTTATCAGTTGCTTGTTGAGATTAATTTGCCTTTTGTAGGTGTGGTTTATTGTCATTTCTTCTTCCATAACCTCGAGTTCTATTGTTGTATCCATGATCTCGGTCATCCCATTGTGGCCATTCTCTTCTACCACGAATGTATCATCGACCTCGTCCTCATCCTCTACCTCTGGTAGCATTGTATTGTTGGTCAATAGCATGTGCTTCAGGCACAACTTGTGAACCAACAGGTCTTGCATTATGGTTTGTCATAAGTAGTTGGTTGTGTTTTTCTACTACTAGTAAAGCAGATATAAGATTAGAATGTTTACCATAATTTTTAGCTCGGTACTGCTGCTGGAGTACGAGATTACTAGCATGAAATATTGATAGTAGTTTTTCTATCATTTCAGTCTCTGTAATTTTCTACTTACAGAGTTTTAATTGCGACACAATTCGGTGTAAAGCTGAATTATATTCATTTACAGACTTAAAATCTTGAAATCGCAAATTTATTCAATCAGATTGTGCTTGAGGTAGGATAACAGAAGTTTGTTGATCAAAGCGATCCTTCAGGGATTGCCATAAGGTAACAGGATCCTTTTCAGTGAGGTATTCATTTTTTAGGTCTTTGTTCAGGTGATGACGAAGAAAAAGTAAAGCTTTTGCCTTCTGGGCAGAGCTACTTGAAGAACCTTGAATTATAGTCTCTCTTAGGTCACATGATGTAAGATGAATCTCAACATCTAAAGCCCATGTTAAATAATTACTGCCATCAAGGGCGAGCTCAGCAAATTCTCTTTTGTTGATATCAGACATTTGAACTACATAAATTATATACAAATTAATATGGATAAATAAGAATCAAATATTAGTGGGCTCTCGGTTTTTATAATATCTATATCAAAAAAACTCTTAAGAAGTTATTTACTTTGTCTCCAACATATATATGATTTCCAACAAATTACTCATTTTATTTTCTAGTATTAACTTAATGTCACTAACTTATGTTATTTACTAGATTTTACCACAGTTACCATCAAGCATAAACTAACTAAATGATATGTCATTTAACTTTGCAAACATAATTAAATGCTAAATACAAATGATAAAGTCATCAGATTCACGCAAAGAAGCCAAACATAAGTGCAATATTATGGTGTTATTCCAAATTTTAAAATTCAGGAACATATTAAATAAGCCATCCTCATAATTAAAATTTTGAACGTATACAATAGCTCCCAAGAAAATAGTCCTAAAATACAATTATAGAACCTCCAATTCACCCAAAATCACGAAAAGAAAAAAAATCTTATATTTCAGGTTACCCAATTAAATTTCATTATGTTCATATCCTAAATCGGCCCTTTTATAAGAAAATAAAATAGACCCTAAAATTAGTCAGTGATCAACCTCAAATACTAATAACAAACAATTTATTTACCGTCAAGACATTAATTTCAATAACAATTTTAATTTTGAATTTTGACCACCATAACAAAGAAAATCCTCCAAAAAGGCAAAATATATATATATATATATATATATATATATATATATATAAACGCATAGTAGTTTAGAATTTGATCGGCATACGTATTCCCCAATTTAAAAGAGATCCGTCGAAAAATTAAAATTCTCTGAAAATTTATTCAGTTTGCCAATTACAAAAAACGAGAGATAAAAGATGAGCGATAAGCAAATGTTTAGATTTGTATAAAAAAAGATACCTTGCAAGAAAGACACTATTCTTTCTTAGGGCAAATCAATCAAAGTTTTTGAGTCGGTAGAACAATTCGTGCTGATAACGTGTTGTAAATCGAATTCTTCGTATATCGCAGATAAACAATAATAAAGAGAAAACAATAGAGAGAACACGATGGAGAGAAAAATATAGAATATTATTATTCATTGATGTGTAGAGAATTAGAATATCATGTCCTATATATAAGGATAAAATTATATATAACTATAGAAATCTAGAAAGATATGATATATATCTTTAAAGTATATCTTAAGTAATGTCCACCAAATAAATATATTTATAACAAAATTGTTTGAACTTTGAAATGTTGGATATTTCAATTGATATTATTTTGTTGCTTTATTGGATACTTAGTAATTGCATAATTTAGCTTTAATATATTTATCTAGGATTTTTAGATAAATATTAATATAATTTCACTTTGTGAGAATTCATGAACATTTGAAATATATGAAAAAGAAGGAAAAATATTTAAATCTATCTCAAACTTTTATCGAACTTTCAAATCTATCATCAACTTTTGAATATAAAAATTTAAGGCCTCAACTTTGAAAATCTTCTCTCTGATCAAAATTCTGGCACCGGAAATCCTAAATGAACAAATAATATTACATGTCATCATAAAATACTAATTTAAAAAAATTCCATGTAGTTTATCATTATTATTACAATTAATAGTAATTAAATAATTTATTAAAAATAAATTTCTTCTTAGTACTTCTAAATCACATTAATTAAAAGTATATACAATTAAATTAATTTTATATTTATGTTGATTTAGTTCTAATATTAATGAGGCAAGATTACTATAAATAATATAAGTAATTTAATTCTAATATTAATTCTCGTAAAAGTAGAAGATCATATATTTTAATGTATCTCTCATATTTTAATTGAATTATTTTATTCATTTTAGCATCTAGTTAAGCAAAAATTAATATTAGAATTAAATTACTTTTAATATTATATTATCTCAATTCCATTATTAATTAAACTATATTAAAATAAAAATTAGAAGTCATTTAATGATATGTAAGTTTAATTTATCTGATTTAAAAATTATTTACCAGTATTAATTTTAAAAATAGTGATAAACTACTTTGACTTTTTTTTAATTAATATTTTATGATGACATGGAATATTATTTGTCCACGTAGGACATCCGGTATCGGAATTTTAATCGGTGGGAAGACTTTCAAAATTTAGATCTTAAATTGTTATATTTAAAAGTTGGGGTTAGATTTGAGAACTTGATGAAAGTTTAGGATAAATAGTGATATTTTCTCAAAAAAGAAATAATAAAAAAATGTTAACCGAAAAATACTTAGACCATGTTTATCAGCAACGACCAACCACCCAACCACTTCAATATTTAATTAATTTCTCTTTATCTACATCATTCAATCAAACCACAATAATATTTCAAAGTTTTATCCATGACCATGCAACTACCCAACCACATTATTACGTATAATTATTTTATTTGATTTTATTTTTAAATAAAAATATTACTTGTAATTGAATTAATAAAAATGTGGAATAAAAGATCACATTTATTATGTCAGAAAAATTGTTGACTAAATTAAAGTGAACAATTAAATTTAATTAAATTGATATAAAAATATTACAAATTAATTTAATTTCATATATAAATGTATACTTATGTATATCTTAATTTAAAAATAAAAAATATATATATCAAATTAGTCTCTATTTGTAGAGAATCCAAAATCATTAAGTTTGACATATTTATTATTTATTTTTATTTTCTTGTTTAAAAGATATACTCCCTCCGTCCCATCTCAATTGTCCCACTTTCCTTTTTCGTATGTCCCACCTTAATTGTCCCATTACTTAAAAAAGCAATTTTTTCACACTCAACAATAAAATATTAATTCCACTCAACTTACTTTACACTCACACTCCTTGGTTATTGTGTCGATCAACCCGGGACAATTCAGCCGGTACGGAGGGAGTACTAACTTTAATATTATATTTATACAAAAATAATTAACTAATAGGATGAAGGCAAATGTAACAATTTTATTGATTCATCAATAAAAAATAATGAAAAAAGAAAGTGGGACCCACAAACCTTTTATGTGGAAAGGTCCCCGTAGTGTGATGGAAGGATTTTGGACTATTTTTTATGAGGGGAAATCTGAAATAGCAAAATTTAAAAAGCAAAACCAACGTATAACAAGCCTTATGAAAAACTCCACAAAATAGCAAAAGTGAAATTTTTTAGGTTAAAATGTCTTAATCACAACATCACTTCTCTTGATTTGTGTGAACTGTGTAACGGATTCATTCTTTATTAATTTTTTTGACACAACTCATTTTTTAATTATTTTTAGATAAGTCCTCATAATTTAATATAATATTTGTAGTTGAATATTTAAGATTCGGCTGGAAATGCACATCCAGTTGGAACTCGAATAAATCCGGCTGGAAGTCGTGTTTAAATATATTAAATCATATTCTGCAAAATGGGAAAAATATATTTAATAAATCCTTGGACTAATAATTCGAATGGAAGTCATTTGAAATGAGGCTGGAAATACGTCAAGAAGCTGGAAATCCTATTAAATTCCGGATGGAAGTCGGAATTAAAATATATTAAATCCAGAATTAATTCAAATATTTTTTATTGTAATTGTGATGGAAGTCGAACAATCCAACTGGAAGTAGGTTAATTGAGCTTGAACTAGAAAAATCCGGATGGAAGTCTCAATAAAAATATATTAAATGCAGAATTAATTCAAATAATATATTTTTTAAATTGGGCTGGAAGTAGAACGATCCAGCTGGAAGTCGGAT
>JAPKLW010001376.1:136075-158592 GCA_026898455.1 Plectranthus barbatus | reverse complement strand
TTACATTATAGTTGAAATAAAACTATAATGTAGGAATTAATAACATTTATTCTTAGGAATATAATGTTATGGTTACATTATAGTTGAGATAAAACTATAATGTACGAATTAATAACATTATTCTTAGGAATATAATGTTATGGTTACATTATAGATGAAATAAAACTATAATGTACGAATTAATATCATTATTCTTAGGAATATAATGTTATGGTTACATTATAGTTGAAATAAAACTATAATGTACGAATTAATAACATTTATTCTTAGGAATATAATGTTATGGTTACATTATAATTGAGATAAAACTATAATGTATGAATTAATAACATTATTCTTAGGAATATAATGTTATGGTTACATTATAGTTGAGATAAAACTATAATGTACGAATTAATAACATTTATTATAGTTTAATTTCAACTATAATGTAAACAAATTAGCAATATTTTGTCCAAATTGGCATGGAACTCTCTAAATTGGGATGGACCTCGTCCGAATTGGGATGGAACTCGCTTAATTGGTATAAATTGGGATGGAACTCGATAGTAAGGAATAATATTAGTCTCAATTCGGATGGAATTATATAGATTGGGATGGAACTCATACCAATTGGGATGAATCTCGCTAAATTGGTGTGGAACTCGGCCAAATTATCAATATTTTGTCCAAATTCGTTAATAAATGGGTGTTATAGACATGTCACATCAGTCTTGCATTTACACATCAATGTATGTGCCAATTTATCTTTTGAGTAAATAATTGTTGAAATATTTCAGTTTTACGTGAAAGTGAAACTCTGAAAAGTTGCTCATATAATGCATATGATTCTTACACTTTTGTCTACCAAGTCATTTACTATTCATTTCTATATAAAGGTGATTTTGTATAGTTCCAAACCATTTTTTCTTGATTCCTAAATTAATCCAACTACGAATGGAGGTTTTATTTCTTTTTCTCTTTATTCCATCTTCCTTTATGAATATTGATGAAAGAATTAGTGAGCGCTTGCTCAAATAAAATTCGAATTCAAATTAATACAATTGTGAGTGTGCTTGTAATTTATTTCTTCGAATATTGTAGCAAATTATTAAATTATATATCCTTAATTTGTCCAAAAAAAAAGTTCAATTCGGACTGTGCTTGAATTTAAGATGTTATTCATTTACAATTTTATAAAAAATAAACTAATTCGCATAGATGGAAGTCGATCTTCATTAAGTCAATAGAATAGGGATGGAACTCGCCAATTTGGGATGGACCTCTGCCGATTTGATATGGAACTCGCCAATTTCGGATGGAATTCGTCTCTTATTAAACAAATGGAACTCTGTCCCAACAACATTGAGAAGGAACTCGCCATTTTGGAATGGAAATCGACAATTTGAGATGGAATTAGGCCAAAATTGATCAAAATAATGCACTTGCAAGTCATTGACATATCACATCACTCTTGCATTTACACATCAAAGTCTGTGCAAATTTAACTTTTTCAGTAAATAAATGTACCCATAATTTATCGACCGACAACATTGTTCACATTCATTCCACTAAGTCCCTTCTATTTAAATTCACATCATTTCGTTCCAAAACCATAACAACAACAAATGACTATTCTCTTGCTCTTATTCATTTTTTGATTCCAATCATATGTCCCATATTTCTTTTGATTCCAACCAATTAGAAGAGGATTTTTCCTACGTCAAACAATCCGAAAGAGGATTTTTCCTACGTCACATGTAGTTAAAATCCTTCATCCGGATTCCTCGACATCATTCTCCTTTTCCCAAAACCAGGAATAAGGAAAGCAACCAAAAGAGGGTTCCAGCCCATCAACCATTGCTTCTCCGTTACGGGAAAAGAGATGAAAGGTTCTAGTTAGTGAGCATCAATGATAGCTATTTCTGATGGAAACCCGGTGGCTTAGGAGAAGCAGAAACTCTCTCCACCGACTAACAATTTCGGTGCTCACTAATTAATATATTTACGCAGCGAAAGAGATGAAGGAGACCCAGCGGCACTGCTATCTCCTCCCCGGAAGAGGATTTTTCCTACGTCACATGGAGTAGCGATCACGTTATGGAGATATAAATGTGTATCAAATTGTGTAATATTTTAGAAAATTATTAATAAAATTGTGAGTTTGCTTGTAATTTATTGCATCAAATTTTGTAGCAAATTATTTTATTATTTACGTAAATTCAATTGGGAGTGTGCTTGAATTTACGATGTTAATCATTTATAATCTTATAAAAAACAAAATAATACGCATAGAAGGATGTTGGTCTTCATTAAGTCAAAACGCATTGGGATGGAACTCGCCAATTTCGGATGGAACTCGCCAATTTCGGATGGAACTCGCCAAATGGGGATGGAACTCGCTTATTTAATTAAACAAATGGAAATCTGTTAAATTGGATGGAACTCGCCGATTTTGGATGGAACTCGCAAAATTGGGATGGAACTCGCAATTAATTTAACAAATGGACCTCTGATAAATTGGATGGAACTACCCAATTGTGGATGGAACTCGGCCAAATGGGATGGAACTGGCTCAAATAATTCACATGCATGCAAACACATTCAATTCGACTTTATTCAATTGAATAAAGCCAACATTTGCGGAGTTGGAATAAATATCACATGTATTTCTGGATTTAATAGTACAAAGATGCAGAAATATTACTATTATAACTATTCAAACTTATTATTCATGACTGAAAATATTTTGTCGCAAGTGAAACACTCATTCAATTTGAAACACTCTCTCATGCAATCGAATACTCATTCTCAGGAAATTCTCTAAAAAAATCAAACACAATCAAACACGCTTTCTCAAAAAATATGGAAAATTTTCGTTCTATCATTTTGCATTACAGTGGTCAATGGGACAATGCATACAACTACATCGGCGGTGAAGAACGAGTTATCATGATATCCACTCATGATATCACGATAGAAGGTGTCCAAAGAAATGTTCAATACATCCTAGATGCTCATGCCATGGTGGGCTCTTACACCCTTTATTATCTAGCTGAAACAAGAAGTGGGAGGACGGTTCCTTCAGCGCTGGCTACGGATACACACCTTCAACGGCTTTGTAACATGTTGTGGGAGCCGAAGCTTTATTTAGTGATGAACATGCAATCAAATGAAGCTGCTGGAAGCTCTCGTCGACAACCATCTCCGTACAGGCCATACATGGCTTCATTGAGCCCACAACCGCACAACCCTTATAGTCCAACACCAGAAGAACTACATCGTTTTTCTACAACCATGATGTTCGGAGAAGGAAGCAGTGGAAGTCAAAGTTCTCCAGTCCCCGATTTAAACTACACTGCACCTGAAAATGATAGTGATGATGATGGCAACCATGATGGTGGTGATGATGGTGATGATCATGAAGACGGTGCCAACACACAAAATCCGAATGTAGTTGTCCATTCAGATGATGACGACGAAGCTGAATTCGATACGGAATCATCTGAGGGTGATGAACGCCACAATTACAATGCTTCGTTATTCAATTGTACAATTGAAGATTTCACCGCTTGGGTCCGAGAACAAGGTGGTATAGGTGCCATTGTATCAAGCCTGGTCCCGACTCAGCCTTTACCGGCTGAAACAGTTGATGTCCTAAGTCAACAAATGAACAACTGGTTATTGCCGATAATTCCAGTAGATACATCTGACGTACCTATATCACGAGATGTTCAAGCAGTATTGGACGAGGACTTGCAAAAAGGATCATTGTTTTGGTCTAAAGAAGACTTGTATGTGGCTGTCGGACTTTGGCACATGGAGCATCAAGTTGAGTTTAAAGTGTCACGATCTACCAAAACTCGGGTGGAATATAGTTGCAGCCGCAGTGATAACTGTTCGTTCATGATTCGAGCCGCTAATTCAGATGGATGTTGGATTGTATACAAATTCTGCTCGAGTCATACTTGTGTTACAAGTATGGACAACATCCGAAGCAGAACTATACGCTCGAAGGCTATCTCTGCATATTTTGCCCGGAGAATGCGCCGACAAGGATCGATCATGAAACCGCGAGATATAATGGCGGAGCTGCAACATAATTTCGGCATTAAGGTGAGCTACAGCAATGCCCTACGAGCTCGAAATGGAGCCATAGCTATGATATATGGTGGCTTAGAGGATTCTTTCAACTTGCTGCCGAAATATTTTTATGTTCTCGAACAGCACAATCCCGGCACCATTACCGATCTTAATATCGGCAAAGATGGACGACTACGACAGTTTTTTGTTTGTTTGGGTGTGTCGCGTGCAGCATTCTCAACTTTATTACGGCAAGTGATTGTCGTTGATGCCACACACCTCAAGGGCAGAAATAAAGGTGTGCTATTGGTTGCTGTAACCAAAGACGGCAACGAGCAGATATTTCCTCTGGCAATTGGATTTGCACCGATCGAGAATGATGAGAGCTGGACTTGGTTTATGTCCCGGATCCGGATGGCTTTCAATTCTGATGAGCATTTGCTGATTGTTTCAGATCAACACATCAGCATAGCAAACGCAGTAAGTACGGTTTATCCAGAGGCAACACACGCTTTGTGTTGTTACCATATCCAGAGCAAGTGGACAACCTTCACTGCTCCAATTGTGAGGTTATACCATAAGGCAGCCTATGCTTACCGTCCTATAATCTATCAGAAGACAATTGACCAGATTGCACAATATTGCCCGGCAGCTTACGAGAAACTCATGATGCTCGGACCGGCAAAGTGGGCAAGGTCAAAATGCCCAGTTCGCCGATTTAGCTTCATGACATCGAATGCAACCGAAGTATTCAACTCCCGACTGTTAGATGCTAGACGTCTGCCAATCTGTTCCGTTGTCGAGCTATATAGGCACATTGTAGAAAAATGGTTTGACGAAAGGCGTGCTAAGGCGTTTGCAAGAACCAAAGAGTTGACTGAGGAATGCGTGGCCAAAATGACTCCAATGGTGGAGCTCTCACACAAATACACTGTTGTGGCTATTAGTGATGATCAATTTAAAGTCAGCCTCAAAGATACAACGTGGAAGGTTGATCTCCAAGACAACTTGTGCGACTGTCGTGAATTTCAGCTGGATCTTATTCCATGCTCGCATGCTATTGCTGCAATTCGGTTAGTAAATATATAAATACATCATTCTTTAATTATAATGTTCACTACTTAATCGTTGTTGTTGACACAGCTTCAAGGGTACGAGTGTATATGACTACGTTTGGTCATACTACAAGACATCGAATTGGCAAGAAATGTATGGAGGGGTCATACACCCACTGCCTCCCAAAGATGAGTGGATTGTATCACCAGAAGCACAAGCTTGTGTTGTTTTGCCGCCGATTGTGAATCGGCAAGCCGGTCGACCCAGAAATAGTCGTCGTCCTTCAGGAGCAGAAGCAGGACAAACATCAACTTCTAGACGACGAGCTCCAAAGAAATGCAGTATATGTGGATCTACAAGTCACACGAAACGTGGCTGTCCAGAAAGAGTACCGCTTAATTAATTTGTTTGGTTTTTAGGAATTAAATTGCCTCATGTATTATAATATGTTCGATTTACTTGTCTTAAATTTGAGGACATGAAATTCCGTTCAAAGTGCTTGTGATTCCCATAATTTATATTTTATGTGCTTAGCTTTTCAATTTTAAATAAGAACAAATTTTACATGATTTACATTATTTGAGAATCGCAACATGTAGCCTAAACCCTAAATTTCAAAAGATCGCACACGAAAATGTATTTAAAATGGACTTCCAACCGATTTTTGTTCAATTCCATCTCATTTAAGCGAGTTCCATCTGATTTAATCCGAATTCCATACGAATTACATACGAATTCCATATGAATTTCCAGACGAATTCCATACGGAATTTCACAGCCGAATTCCAGCTATAATGGCCGACTTCCATCCGAATTTAATTAATTCCAGCCCAATTCGAACCGAGTTCCATCCCATTTTCAAAGGCGAAGTCCGACGCACTATGTTTATTAATATTTTAGTGAAACCCTAAATGGATAATAATAAAATAAACAAACAGTTGTAATTTTCGCACAAAACGATAAAAATGATTGGATGATTGAGACATTGTTGACAGAGAAAGTACACTTTTGCTATTTTGTGAAGTTTTTCATAAGGGTTGCTATTAGGTAAATTTGTTTTATAACTTTTGCTATTTAAAATTATTCCCTCATTTTTTATTTTCTTTCTTCTTATAATGGTGATGTGACAGTTTAATTGAGATGGAAGAGATTGCTATTAATTGTAGTATTAGTGCCTAAACCACCTAAATCCTCCCTTAGCCCTTCGATGCCCAAGGAGTTTTATATACTACTCGGAACTCAACCTCCTCTTCCAAAGTCCACAACACCGACAAAGACCGTTGCGTTTAATATGAGAGGCCGATATATATGTTCTAGGATAATTCTAAACACAGTCACATTTTATCTTCCTATAGCCTCTTTTAAAAAAATAAATATAATATTTCAATTTTATCCTTACACCTTTAATTAAAATTTTAATTTAAAAATGATATTCAATATATAACCCCTAAAATATAGCCCCTATCAAAACCTATAAAATCAATAAAGTCCCCCTAAAATAATAAAACATGTAAGACAACTCTGCCATTGTTGATCAAATTTCAAGAAAGCAATCAAAATCGAGATTGAATGGGGAGTTGTGGTGTACACACCTTTCATAGGGTTTTTTCTTGTTTCAGTGCCTTCACACACACGTATTATAACAAAAAAAAAAAAAAATCATTCTCCCAATTAAGATTTTTGCAACACATCTGTGATCGGCTATCAAAAGAAGCAGCATTCTTATCCAGCATAGGAGCCCACCTTTACCAGAATTTTGATGTTTCTTTCTTATTCCAAATTTTCTTATTTCCACCTTCACGATTAACATTAACCAGCAATGAGAAATAAGATTGTTTCGTGAATATGGAAGATGAATTGAAACAGATTGTCTCTCTTGCACTAGAACAACATCCAGTGATTTGAGTATAGGGAATGACTGGTCTAAGCAAAATCACCGTTAACAGAAAAGTGTATAATCACTTTGAGGGGTTTTATTTTAGGGGTTACATATTTTAATTAAAGCTAAAAAAAAGGATAAAATTGGAATATTATGTTTTATTTTTTAAAATGGGCTATAAAGAGATAAAATGTGGCTGTGTTTAGAATTACCCTATGTTTTATTACGATATATTTGTACCCCAATTTTTTTCCCTTTACTATAAATATATATATTTTTTTCTCAATTTATTTTATTTATATATTGTATCTCTAATTTTGGATTTTTGAATCCACCATTATCCAATATCACGACGGTATTGGAATGCTCAATGAGAGAGGAAGAAGATTAGAGTTCTTGAGAATCTTGGAGGCTAAATTTGGAGTCTGCACTAAAAATACTTTAACTAATAAAACTAAATTATACTAACAATGTTGGGTGTAATAAAGAATTTTAATGGTACAATTAGTAAATTATATTAGTAAAACAATTAATGATTAAGTTTTTAGAAAAAACAGAAGAATGCATTTCTTTGCCGGCAAATCCAAACAATTTCATTACTATCTTAATTTTAAATTTTGTTGCAATGACTATCAATTCAAAGTTAATTTTTCATTTTCCCACTTCACAAAGTTTTATAAATAAGCACTCTAGAGCCCTTTCATTTATAAACATCACAACAAAAAAAATAAAAATAAAAAAGGAAATGGGTAAAGGAATGTTTCATATCAAACTAAGGGAAGAGTTAGTGCAGTTCTTACGACTGCATTGCAATAATGGCAAGTCTGCTAGAGGAAAGATTGGAGAAGTTGCTGCACAATTCAAGAACTATATCAAGGATATGGAAAGCTGCAAGAAATCAAAGAAAAATAAATCAATTTATAAAAGTGGTCACAAATAGATTGGGCAATGAAGGAAAACCTGCTACACAATTTAACATTAATAAAATTGAACGAGTTCATTATCAGAGAAAAGGTACAATTCGAACCCCCCCAGAGAGCATTAATGTTTCAAAATCAACTATGGTAAGATGGATTAAATAAAATCTTATCAGAGTTCATACAAATGCCATAAAACTCGTATTGACAACTCTAAAAAAAATGTTAAGACTATATTTCAGTTTACAAGCTATAGAATATAATAATATTTTAAATATTCTTAAGTTAAAGCTTATGGAGAATGTTATTCACATAGATGAGAAATGACTTAACCTTACCAAGAATACCCACAGTAACTACATGAGCCATAGAGATGAACATCCACATAGATTTTGGAAAAGCAAAAAATTCATCTCTAAGGTCATGTTCATGTGTGCTATCTGCCGGCCAATATTTTCATAAGAAGGGAATGTTGTTTTTTCTGGAAAAATAGGAATATGACCATTTACTGAAGAGGTGCAAGCAAAAAGGAATAGCAAAAAGTGACCAACTGAAACTATGAAGCTAAAGCCTGTTGAATCAATCACCAAGCAATTGATAAAAGATTGCTAAGTGAAACAGGTAACAAGCATTAAATTTATGAATTGTGATGTATGTAAAAATGAGTTAATCCTCATACAAACAATCTGATTTCAATCACATAATGCTTTTTATTCTTTACTTTTAATATTTTAGTTATGTATTTTCATATTGTACCTGCAATTAAGAGTAAGCTTAAGTAAAACAACTTACATTCAACAAGACAATACAAGACCTCATGTTGGGAAATTTGGCTAAGTTTCCCTTCCCCAGTAGCTAATTGTATAGATTATAGTTTTGGTGGATCAAAACCTAAGTCCTACCAGCGTCAGTTTAGTCTCTAGAATAGCTCTAGTCTCAAATGTAAAGTCCTGTTTAGGTCTTTTGAGTTGTAAGTCGCAGCTGATCAAGACTCATGCTGGCTACTGTTCACCAGCATGAGATGTGCTTACCAGTTGAGAGAAGTCTCACCAGCAAGCGGCTGACAAAGACTCATGCTGACACTGTTCATCAGCATGAGTAGAGCTAAACGACTGACTACTGTTCACCAGTTGGGAAGGCTTTCATCAGCAGGAAGCTGGCAAACCTTACCAGCAGAATATGTGTTCTGGCTGACACTATTCACCAGCGGTGAAGCCACCAGTCATGGGAGATTCCAAGAAAGAGTTAACATCCAGACATATTGGTAGACTTAGATTGTGCCAGCGAAAGTCACCAGCAGAGACTGCCAGCACAAGATCACCAGCATGATCTACCAGTCGGATGTTACCAGCTGAATTGAAGATTCGCTCTCCCAGAGTCTTAGAGACAGAAAGATGATCCGTCTGAGGAACCGACTGACAAAGGACGACTTTAAGTTAGGATAACTTAAAGTCCATCAGACACAAGACGCCAGTCGCGATCCTCGTACTGACGAAGAGCCGTTCTGACACAAAGAGATCTGTGTCAGAAAAAGCGGTCAAAGGCATGGCGCTTTCCGGAAAAGCCTACCTGCCGCCGCAGAAGGACACCCTAGGTCTGAGACCTTTTCCGGACGTGTCCAAACGGCTAGGAGATTTGAATCGAGCTCCTGCGTCTATAAATACGTCGGGACCATCAACATTCAGAAGTTCCTCTCCTTCCTCTCGCTATCTCCGAAATTATCCAGCAAGATCTAGCAGATACTTTCGAGGCTTTTCTTAAAGCTATTCCGTGTGTCGATTATTCGTCGAACACGAGACTCCGAGCTTCCAGCTTGTGAGTTACAGATTCCGTGTGTCGATTCCTTCGAACACGAGACTTCAAGCTTCCAGCTTGTAAGTTCAGATCTCATTGGTGATCTTTCTCTTCGAGGAAGTTCACTGCAGCTCTCGTGCCAGCCAGCACCTGAGTTATTACGGGCTTTTGCCGCACTCAGATACGTTCTTGGGAGAACTAAACACCCACGTCGTCAGTGGTACCGGTGGAGGTTAAAGTGACGTGCTCGCACTCCATCCAGCTGACAAGAGTTGAAGAAGGTCAAGACCCGGGAGCGGTTGATCCAGTGGACTGGTGGACGGGGCATTCACCAGCTGGAGATAGATCGTAGGATAATCTTGTATCCGGATTACTCTAGTGAATTTCCAGTGCTTCGACTGGAGAGTGGACGTAGATCAGTTGATCGAACCACTATAAATATCCTTGTTATTTACTGCTTTCAGCATTTACTTACTGTTTTAAAACCCAGCACCCAAGTGCTGGAGTATAACTGAAACCAGTTTATAACTGTGCAAACTCGACTCTAAAATTTTCTAAGTCCTGAGTCATCAGCTGACCTGCCAGTTGCCAGTCAGCTGAATACTCAGTTGCCAGTTGACTTACCAGCTGACAAGGTCCCAATCAGCTGTGTAACCAACAGAGTGCAAGAAACGAACTTACGTATTTTCCGCTGCCAAAGTATACTCTGATATCCGGGACCAACACCTCATATTAATGATTGTGATCCAGAGTTTAGATCAGTGACAAATGCAAACGCATTCAACATAACACTAGTATTGCTCCCACGCGATGCATGAGAATTTTAATTATTTATATTATTATATTAATCTTAATATTTTCTTTGTAATAAAATAATACTCCCTCCATCCCACTACAATAGACCATTTTCATTTTGATACATTAATTTAGGAGTTAGTATTTAGTAGCTAATTATGGTTAAAATAAAATTGACAATCGTAATTTTAACTTATTTAAGACTAAAATTGATTTCTTGATCGGTAGAGTATAATGTGTTGTGAAATAATGTCATGCAATAGAATGAGAAAGCAACAAAGTAAAAGGTAATCAAAAGAGAAGAAGATGCAGAGAAACGATTTTATTGATTTTCAATGTCTGTCTTTACAAAGTGATTTACAGAAATATAAATAGGGATGAAACTCTAAAGAAAAATCCTATTAATACTAATGGACCTATGTAATGTCCAATATTAAATAATATATGTATAATGTTTATGTTTTTAATTATTGTGTAGTAAATAAATGAGATAATTACATAGAAAAGGAGAGCATTTTTTTTTAAAAAAAAATTTGTGTTTATGTTTAGCACCAAGTTGTGATGTCACCATAGAAACTGTAGTCAAAGAAAAGAAAGATTGTGTATGGACTTCCAAAGATTTGCATGTCGAATCAACTTTTCGATAAGAAGGAAACAATCATTACTAGCTAGCACGTGACTCCTCGACTGCATCCTGCAATGTATTAACCTCCTGAATGCAGTGCAATTATTATTTGTGAGTTGAATTTGTAGTATCAATGGCGGGCAAATACGACGCAGCGGCGATCGGTATCGATTTGGGGACATGTTATTCGTGCGTGGGAGTGTGGCAGGCTGGCAGCACGACGGCGTAGAGATAATAGCGAATGACCAGGGCAACCGCACGACGCCGTCCTGTGTGGCCTTCACCCGCGCCGACCGTCTCATCGGAGAAGCTGCCTATAATCAAATCGACGCCAATCCTATCAACACTATTTTCGGTGAGACTGACTTTTGCTGTTTCCATTTCGAAGATTTTTCTGAATTTATTTTAAAGTTTTGGGCTAAGCTATTTACTCTTGTTAGAGAGAGGAATACGACTTGATCCATTATGTGATCCACGTTTCTCTTTCTATTTGAGTTGAGTTTTCTGTGTGCTTGTTCTTCTACTTGTATTAATGATGAATCTATTGTGATTCTTCGCTGAAAGCCCATCTGCACATTGCGTTTGTAATTTTCATTGAATCTGTTGTGTTGAGAGTTCGGTTTAAACTTACAATCTAAGAAAATAAGAACCAATGTTAATGGGGCGGTTTATTGTTGTAGAATTCAATCGACTCTATATGGATGAACATTTTCATTTATGATTTTAGATCTTTCAGGGTTTTTAACTATTAGTGCCCGCCTTTGGAAAATTTGTGTAGTTCCATTGTAGTTTAGTGATCAATTAATTGCAGATGCAAAGAGGCTGATAGGCCACAGATTCAGCGACGCCTCCGTGCAGAGTGACTTGAAACTGTGGCCATTCAAGGTGATTCCTGGCCCCAACGACAAGCCTATGATTGTTGTAACCTACAAAGGGGAGCAGAAGCAGTTTTCTGCAGAGGAGATCTCCTCCATGGTGCTCGTGGAGATGAAGCGCATTGCAGAGGTGTATCTTGGATCCACAGTCAAGAATGCTGTTGTGACTGTACCTGCTCATTTCAACGACTCTCAGCGACAGGCAACCAAGGATGCTGCCATGAGTTCCGGCCTTAATGTCATGAGGATCATCAATGAGCCGACTGCTGCAGCAATCGCGTATGGGCTGAACACGAAAGCCACTAGGTCCAGGAGAATGAATGTGGTTGTTTTCGACCTTGGTGGTGGTACATTTGATGTGTCCTTGTTCACCATTGATGAGGGCATCTTCCAAGTGAAGGCTACTGCTGGTGATACCCACCTTGGTGGTCAGGATTTTGACAACAGGATGGTGGATCACTTCGTTGGGGAGTTAAAGTTGAAGCTTAACAAGGATATTAGGGGAGACAGAAGAGCTTTGAGGAGACTGAGGAGTGCTTGTGAGAGGGCCAAGAGGGCTCTCTCGCACACTGCAAGTACCAAGATTGAGATGGAGTCATTCGTAGAGGGGATTGATTTCTATCTGTCTATTACGCGTGCCAAGTTTGAGGAACTCAACATGGATTTGTTCATCAAGTGTATGGATACGGTTGATAAATGCCTGAGGGATGCAGGGATAAGTAAGAGCAGCGTTGATGAAGTTGTGATCGTTGGGGGATCGAGTCGAATTCCCAAGGTCCAGCAGCTGTTGCAGGAGTTCTTCAATGGGAAAGACCTATGTATTAGCATCAATCCCGATGAAGCTGCGGCTTATGGTGCTGCTGTGCAAGCCGCGATCTTGAGTGGTGCAACCATTGACGATGTACGTCTTGTAGAAGTTACTCCCCTGTCACTTGGCATTAGGACCTTAGGAGATGTGATGAGCGTGTTGGTGCCGAGGAACTCAATTATCCCAACAACCAAGAACATGAATTTAATTACTGCAATTGACAATCAGACTGAAACTTATATTGACGTTTACGAGGGGGAAAGAAGCAGATCGAGTGACAATAATCTGCTAGGAGAATTTGAGTTGGAAGGTATCCCACCGGCGCCCAAAGGAGTTTCTTCCATCAAAGTTTGCTTCAACATTGATGCTGATGGCATTTTGACTGTGTCGGTCAAAGAGAGGATGATGGGTCAGGTGAAGAAGATGAGGATCAGCTATGAGAAGGGCAGGCCCATGAATGAAGAGATTGAAAAGATGTTAAAGGATGCAGTGAAGTACAAGCAGGAAGATGAAGATTTCATGAAGAATGCTGATGCGATGCTTGATTTGGAACATTACGCATATGCCATGAGGGACATGATGAATAATTACAAGAACGCAGATGCAGGGGATAGGAAGAAGATCATGGATGCATTTGAGGGTGTCGTAGAGTGGCTGGAATTGAACGAAGATGCGGAGACTCGTGAGTTTGAAGACAAGCTGAAGGAGCTGCAGTCTATCTGGAACCCCATCATGGCAAAGATGAACAAACTATAGACTATATTATTCGGATCAGATAATCCCTTTTGTTTTCTGTAGATACTACTTTTGCTCACGTCAGTCTTATGTAATACCTAACAGCCCCCAATATATATAGCTTCGGTGTTGTCTGCGTAGTAAAAGTTGAAAAACTACCTTCTGAAATATCTGCAGGCAACTGGTTATTTGTTGAGTTCAAAATTCGGGATGAATGCAGACTACAAATTTCATGGGGTTCAATTATAATTTTATAGAATCGATACATTATAATTTTATTTTTCAAAAAATATATATATGCATAAAAATTAAATGTCAAAATTTTTGTGGGGCTACCCAGCTCTCATGTAGCTTTGCCAGTGGATCAGATGATCCTTGTATTTTCAGTAGAAACAGCTTTTGCTCTTGTCAATCATCCTTCTTATCTTGTTATTATGAATTCTTAAAAAAAAATTAACTCTTTTTTATGAACATCAATTTCGATCATTTCATTTAAAAAACACTTTTCATTATCGTCTAAAATATATACTTTATTGCTTTACGTTTTCTCTTCATTTTCGGGTTAAATTTTCTATTCTCTGATGCTGCTCTCCTAAATACTCTACTATCGTACTACTATTTACTTATTTCAATAATTTTAGTTATAAAAATAAATATTAAATATAATATAATATATTTTAATCAATTTCTTTGAAGAATAATCAAAACTTTAAACTAACAATAAAAAATTATTTGGGGTCTAGTGGCATTAAAGGCAGCACGGTACTATGCTGCCTTTTCACCATGTGTCTTTTTTTATGAATTTATTTTAATATTTAAAAATGTATTAGTGGTGCGTTTGGGTATACAACACTTCAATTGTGCTTTGTGAAACACAACAAAGATCCAAATTCCTCCTATTTGTGTGTTTTCATTTGACTTTTGATGGAAATAATAAACGAACGATTACTTTATGAAAAAATAAAATAAAAATTAGTCCAAGGCAGAAAAACGTTTTCCCAGTTTACTTTGTGAAGTAACAAAACTAAAATCTTATTATTTCACAATCCAAATTATAAAAAATCTAAGTTCCCCTAGTCATCAAAGAACCTAAAGAGAATACAGAAATGATGATGAAATTAAGATTGAACAAAATCTATAAACTCAATATATTTATATACAGATTTCAATGAAATTATTCCATCTCCATTGGATGGATTGAGACTCTATCTATACAGCCCAAAACTTGGAAGAAAGAAAAATGATGAAATCTGCAAAAAGAATTACCAATGTGACTCAAATCTCTATTGGACGTTATTGGTTTCATCAATATTGGGGGTATCTTCAAGGATTTGGCAATCTATTACACCTGGATTTGCAACATCAGGAGCCTGCTCAAACGATATTTCTTCACTCTTTCGAACCTGTAGTCCAGTGTACCGTGCCAGATCTATCCATTGCTGCGCCATCGACAAAGTATAAACGTAATTAAAACATGATCGTAAAACTCATTAGACGCTAGTTAGCATATATATGAGTAGGGCCTAACGCCTAGACAGTTTCCAAGAAGCAATTAATGGACTACACCGCGTCTAACTATCTCAACTGACCGCCTAACCCGCCTACACACAATTGTGTCTAGGCAGTTTAGGGGTCAGAGATAACTTTAATTAGAACTCATTTGTTGAGGGAGAAAATCTCTATCCATAACCATAACTGGATGTGAACTAAGTTTACCTATTTAAAGATAAAATTAAGAGATAAAATATTTTCTTTTGTATTTTCTTACCTGTGTTCCCCAATAAGAATTTATTGTCCGAGCCACAAAAGAGATGGCGTTTACAAATAATGGCTGGTCGGAAAACTGTTCTGAAATCCGATGCTCCACTATCCCGGCAATAACCTGTGCAACGAAACTTATGTTAAGCCATTCCGGCGAAAACGACGACGAATGTCAAGTAAGTTGCTAAAACTCTGCGGATCATCACAGACCTGATATCGCAGATTTGCTGATGTTCCGAGAAAAGAGGAATACACAAGTGCAGTTTTGAATATAGGTGATCTCCTGTTCCGTTCCATCCCGGCGAAGCCCGGGTTGAGAAGCCGCCGGAAAGTATACAGAATATTGGATGACGCGACGGCTCCGATGCTGGAAACGAAGCCGACTCCGGCCAGCTTGAAGCCACCAAACAGAACTGATGCGATTCTGTGATTCAAGTTCCACTCCCTCCCAATCACATTTTTCTGGAAGGCATTGTCCGGGATGGATCCCAGAAGGCCTTTCACTGCTTCGATGCTGTCGGCGGCGTCCGTGTCGTCGGCCACAGGGAGGAACGACAGCGTCGGGGCGGGAAGCCAGACGGTGAAGAAATCGACGACGACTCCTCGGAGGGTGTCGGTGACGACGTAGTCCAGCTCTTCGATGAATTTGCCCTTGCGCTTTTGGTACTGAGCGAGGAGAGTTGTGGTGATCGATATTGCTTCTTCGATGGCTAATCTGTGGAGGAATTTGGGATCTGCTAATAACCTTTCTCGGAAACCCTGTTGTTGGTGAGATGAAGATCAAGATTCTTTCCATCATTTGTGGGAGAAAGAGAAGAAACTTGTGCTGTTTGAATATTACCTGGAAACGGTGAGTGAGTTCGGAGATGAGAGGGTAAGTCTCGAGATCGAAGAAATTCTGTAGGACTTCAGGGGACACTAGACCCAGATCTAGTCCGTTTTGAATGTCCTGATCATCAAATGAAGATTAATTGAGGATAAATATTTTTGAACTAGATTTGTACAATGACTCAATCAGAAATACTCTATTGCTCACCCTGATCACATATTATTATGTCCATAGCTGATATTAATATGCCCATAGCTGATATGATAATAATTAAAATTAACTTACCACCAACACCTGAGTATATTAACATGTGCACTATGGATAAATGAGCAAAACTAATGACTTAATTCTCATAAGACAAAGGAGGAATACATGTTTCTATCTCTAATTTAGGCCATTCATTAATTTAGGCCGTTTTCTAAATCAATGTTACTATTTTAGATTTAGCAATTTAATAATCATTTTTAAAATAAAAATTGGATACAATATTTTTTCCCAAACTCTTATCAAAATGATGGCATTTTAGTTTTTAAAAATATAGAAAAACTCTTATCAAAGTGATGGCATTTTAATTTTAAAAAATATAGAAAAAGTAAAATGTGAGGGAGAAAGTATTGTGTGCAAATTATATTTATCCGCAAAACGCCATCATCTACTAATGTAGTAAAACAAGAAATTTAATATACTTATAATTTTACCATTTTTGCTGTAAATGGTAAATGTAATTTTGATATTATATGACTATATATTTCTTTTTTTCTTTGCGTTAAATTAATTAACTAAAAATCCATCTAGATATAGTTAATTTAAAAACATAACTTTTATAGTCATCTTTTGTGTGTATTTTTGTAAGAGCTGTGTGATTAAAAATAAAATTTAACCAATACTAAAGTGGCTATGAGAATTATAATTTAATATTTGTGGAATTAGAAAACAAACCTGAGGCAAGGCTTCTCTCCTTCTTCCAGCAGCATTCATGACACGAGCAATCTCAGCACGATCAAAGCAGTTTCTGCTGCACGGCCTCGCCGCCGAATACCACAAGAAATCCGCCACCGGAACTTCCCCCTCCCTCCTTATGTACTGCCTCTCCGGGTCTAGCAGTATCACCACCTGATTCTTCTTCTGGATCTTTCTCGAGATCCTGGCCGGCAGCCCCGTCCCCCTCGACCCGTACGCCACGTGGCCGGCGCCCGTCACGACCACCAGCATGCCGTTAGCCCCTCCGTCGGCGACGGCTTGCAAAATGATCTGCGACATGGAGTAGTCCTCCACGACTCGTGCTTGTATGGAGAGGTAAGAGCTTGGCGCGTATGGTGGAGAGGGAGTGGTAAAATTGTTGATGTCGAGGGATGATCTTCTTGAGATTGAAGAGAATCCGGAGATGAAGCCCGAGCCCGCCGGGGGAGTGTATTTTTTACGATCGGGTTTCGATAGTCCGCGGATGCCTTCTGCTTGGATTGTTCTTAGCACCTAAGATGCAACAGTATCTCGAACTCATGATCTCTTGGTCTCGATTGGGTGTAATTTAGACGAACTTTAATGGATGAGAATGTGCGTACCTGAAGAGGAAGACCACATGCGATGAGTCGAATTCCATTATCACGGCAGTAAGAGAGTAGATCCTCGTATTCTTGCCACCGCTGAGATGGCCAGTTTCTTACTAAAGTTTTGAGTTCCTCTTCATTAATCCTGTCAATATATATATATATATACCTCATTTTTATCAATTTCTTATCTCAAACCTCTTATAAATGTCATGGAAGTTCAACATTTGTGGAGTTTCAAACCTATTTATTACTAGTTAATCGCTATATGTATCAGTCGCCAATAATTCGCACAATTAATCACATAATTAAGCATTAATCTTGGGTTTTGCAGGACAAAAAATATAGGATAAATGTGTTATTATATTATAAACTATTATAATTTTTTAAAATATATTAAGAATTACATTTATTCCTAAATAAATACTTAAACTATTAATTATTTTAAACTTATTTATGAAAAACTAATGTTTTAGTGAATATCTCAAACAAACTGGCGTCAACTTTTTAAAGCCACACGAGTCAACATCATTATTTCTTTTTGTGATTTTTGCCCAAACATCAATTTTTCCTAGTCAGATTTTTGCTGCGGTAGTAAATTTAAAACAAATTTGATAATTTAAACTTTTATTAAAAATACACATAATTTGTAATATATATATTTTTTAAGATTTGCAATAATTAATATACACCTTTACCCAAAATATATTTCTTTTTTATAATTATTTAATAAACCTAAAAAAAATTATTTGCTACTTTTGAAAAAATAGCATCTAATACTCAAATATATATGATAATTTACTAAATAAGCAAACTATAATTTATATTAATAACTAGTATACAAAAACTCATTTTGCCATTATTATTGAGATTTATGTCAAGAAATAAAATATAAAAAATAATTCATTGGTAAAAGTGTTTTCGCCTTAAAAGATTATGAATTATAAATTAATATATTTTATTAATAAAATGGTATGAAAGATAGAATGATCTCGAACCTTCTATCCATGTAGCGATTAAGCTGCTCCTGCAAATCACAAGGAAAAGCCTCCAAAGCCAAAGACATGCGCCTCTCCACCTCGCCGCATTTCTTCCTCAAACTCTTCACAATCTCAAGCTCCACCTCCTTATCATCCCTCGTCGGAACCTGCTCCGCCTCCCCCAGATACACAACCCTCGCGTTCATCATCTTCTCCCACACCTTCCTCTTATCCTTCCCCACCGCCAGCGGCTCCCCTATCACCGTCGCGTCGTAGATCCTCGAACTTATCACCTCCTCCTTCACCGCCGCTGCCGCTTCCGTCGCAGTTGCCGCTGTAGCTTCCGCCGAGGGAGGAGGAGGAGGCGGCGGCGGCGGAATCTCGTCCGCCTTGGCTACCGCGGAGCGGAGCGCGTATGCTCCGATTGCAACCAAGGGAGTGATGAGCACATCGCGCCGCTTCAGTACTGATTTTGCATCGGCGGGGGAATCAGTACTGACTCGGCGGCAGAGCACCGGGAGGATGACGTGGCGGCGGCAGATTTTGGTGGATGGGAGATGGAAGCCCGGGGGCTTGACGGTTAAGGCGTGGGGCTCCATTTGGATGCTACTTCTCCATCAGTGGACTACGTAAAGGGGAGCGAAGATCGGTTGGAGAAAAGGATTGATTTTCAGCCATGGAAAAGAAAATAAATAAAAAGAAATCGAGTTTTTGAGGAAGAAGATATGGGGGGATGAATTTAGTGGTGGAATTGGGCGGTCTGATTTAGTGGCGGGAAGAGGTACAACACTGCAATGCGTTTGGCGTTTTATACCCAGTTGTGTATTATATATATATATATTTATTATTTTAGTTGATTTTTTTAGGGGATTATCATGTCTTAATTCGATGCATATGTATAATATATGTATATTGACTTTTTTAGGGGATCATGAAATTAGATCACATTTTAATTACTTTTTAGACTTTCGATTAATCACAGCATGGCAGTCTTGAAAATGTATGAACTTTACATTTTTCTATTTATTAGACAAATATTTTAAAATTAGAGTGTACTATTTGAAAAGTTTGTTTCTAATATTACTCAATTAATGACTAATTATTTTATACACTATTTAAGCAATTTATGGAAGACTAATTAATTATGAATTCGAGATATACTTGAATGCTTCTTATTCATATTATATTCCAATATGAAAAAGTTAAAACTTTGATTAAATACTATTCAATTGAACTCGTCATATTTTTTTAGATTTGAGGTCGTAAGAAAATTATTAAACTTTACCTTGGATAAGAAAGGGAAAATATGCTAATTTATCTCAAATTTTAGATGAGTTTCAAGTTTTATCCCAATCTTTTAAATATAACAATTTTAGGCTTAAACTTTGAATGAGTTCCTAATTTTATCTCAAACTTCTAAATATAACAATTTTAGCATAAACTTTGTATTTTTTTCCACCTGACAATATTTAAATATAAAAAATCTTACATAAATACAAATAATTACATGTCATATGTAAAAATCCTACAGGAACACTACTCTTACAAGTCATTCTATGACATTCACGAACTATTTATTAAGAATAAGAAAATTTAGAATAATATACTTTCATAAAACTCATGATATCTTTATTAAATATAAAGAACTTTAGATAAATATATTTGATAAATTATTAAGACATGACTTGATTTTGTCTTTATTCGTTTTAAAATTAAAAATAAGTATATTTAAATTATTATCTTAGATCTTGTTTTAAAATAAATTAATCACGAAAATAATATTATTTTAGAAAATTATCTTAATTTGAAAGTAGAATATATAGTGAAGATTAAGATAATATGATAAATAAATATGTGTTCACGTAAGATTTTCGATATTTAAATATTTATAGCAGGAGAAAATTGGGAACTCTTTTAAAGTTTAGACCGAAATTGTTATATTTAAAAGTTTGAAACAAAATTGAGAATTCATTCAAAGTTTAAGACTAAAATTGTTATATTAAAAAGTTTGGGATAAAATTGAAAATTCATTCAAAGTTTGGGATATATTTATATATTTTCCCTGTAAAAAAATGATGATGAAAAAATTGACACTTGTACTACATGAGATGGTCCTTATCATTTTCTATTCGAGGAATCGAGGCACAATAATAAAAGTGTCTTGCTTATAATTAAAAGTTCATAAATTTAAATTTTTTTGAGAATATCTAAATATGTAAAATTAAATAAATAAATTTATGTTTAAAAAATAACAAATCCTTATCTTGGATTATGTGCTAGATTGATAATACTTTAATAAAGGATTTGTAATCATAAAACTATAAATGTAAAGAAAAATATTAATAAGATTTAATATATATATATATATATTTATATATATATAGGGATGCGATCCAGTGAGAACCACTCTTACCATAAGAAATAAGAACCAATCATCGGTATTGATTTTGATGAATGAACTCTCAGGATTTTACTAAAATTTTCGGTCATTTTATCTCAAAAAAACCTGCATTATAGGGTATTTTTGTCATTTTGTACTTATTTAACACTCTGTTTGCATATTCTATCTCGACATGCATTATATATTTAACAAACATGCATTATATGCATAAGAAACATGCATTATATGCCTAGGAAACATGCATTATATACCTAACAAACATCTTCCTGCATTATAATATGGTATTACTCATATTTTAGAACAATATTACTATCATTATACGACATTACTTCCTCTATAATATATAATATTACTTTTATTTTAGAGAAAAATTATATTACATTAATTATAATGCATATGTTATTACTATACAATAACAAGTGCAAATATAATGATGAAATAAATATGTTGCATTTTATCTATCATATTCTGCATTATATACTATAACTTCATGCATTATATTGTGTAACTGCATTCATTATATAAGAATTCGTGTACTGTTACGAGAATTATGCATATATACACGATATTACTATATTACTTACACGAGAATTATATTACTTACATTATAATGCATATGTTATTACTATATAATACATAACAAGTGCAAATATAATGATGAATGATGATTTTGCTAAAAAATATGTTGCATTTTATCTATCATATTTTGCATTATATACTATAATTTCAAGCAATAAATTGTGCTATTGTATTCATTATATAACTTCATGCATTATATTGACCTCGACATGCATTATATACCTAGCAAACATTCATTATATACATAACAAACATGCATTATATAATATAATAATATATATTTACGTAATATAACAAAAAAATACAAAATTAAAACCAAGTAATATATGATCAACTTTTATAACAACTGGTATTATCTACAATATGCAAAGATAATGATTTTTTTTATCTTGTAGGAAAAAAGTTATTGAATTTTATCTATTATATTATGCATTATATAATATAACATCATGCATTATATTGTGCAACTCCATTCATTATATAAGAATTCGTGCACTGTTACGAGAATTATGCATATAATCACTAATTTTCATTTTTTATGATGATTTTAAATCGAAACATATGCAATAGGGATTTCGTTTGAAAGATAATTAAATTACCTTTAATTTGATATATGATACATTAAAAAAATAATCTAAATCGAAGGAGATATGATCATTTAAAGATTTATGATGATTTTAGAGGAGAGAGAGAAATTATTACAAAATTATCCTTTAATGCATGTTTCACTACACTATAATGCAGACATGATTTATTTAATCTTGAGCGTTGGATCACCAATTGGATGACCGATATTAGTTCTTATTTTCACATGGTAAGGGGGCTGATCTGGTAAGAATAGTCCTTATCATGAGAAATGAGAATAAATCTCGTC